>JAHLML010000018.1:600000-761099 GCA_019915145.1 Strobilurus orientalis | reverse complement strand
CCTCCCTGGGCCTTCCATCAGGCTGCAAAAACGCCCACCATCCCAGCATATCCTTCTCCAACAGGTCAATGTTCTGAGTAGGCACCTTCCATGGCCATTTTCGTGCGCTCTGATACCAACGCCCTACAACGGGAGGGCGAAGAGTCTTGTCGCGCATGTTGCCATGCGCCAATGTTCCATCCTTCACTTGCACAACGCTCTCAAAATTGAGCCATGCCCTGACCAAGAGCTGCCACTCTTCAATCTCTCCATGCTCCTTGAAGGCGGTCAGGCATAACCCCAGCTTACTATTGAGCTCCGCCTCCACTTCCAGCTCCTGGAAAGGCACCTCAACCACCCCGCGAGACCGCAATCGTTTTCGAACACCTTCACCTCGCTCGTGGTCATCATCGCCATTGTCCTCAGCTGCTCTCTTTTTACCAGGGCCTCCCGCTGAGTCACGATTGCACTATTCGTCCGTAGACATCGAAGACGGCGGCCGAGCTGAAAGCGAGTTGAGATGCGGGGAGTTGGAGCGCGGGGAGTTGGGGCGCGGGGAGTTGGGGCGCGGGGAGTTGGGGCGCGGGGAGTGATGCGGGGAGTGATGCGGGGAGTCAGGGCGTGGTGAGTCCGGGCGCGGTGAGTCCGGGCGTGGCGATTCAGTCCGTGTTCCATCTATAGACATTGAACATGGTGAGGGAGCCCGAGATGGCGGCAAAGAGGGAGGTGGTGAATTGGAGGGTGACACCGCACCGGCAGGAGAAGGAGGGGGGGATGCAAGAGGGGAATGGCTTCTCAACCGTCTCTCTTGAGCCTCAAAGTCAGCGCTCTGTGCCGGAGTAGCTGCTTGTGCGGCGGCAGGCGGTGGAGGAGTTGAAGAGACAGAAGCAGGAGCAGGGGAAGTTGCTGCTGCAGTCGGTTTGACTTGCGTTCTAGCAGCGACAGCTTTGACAGCGCGGGGGGGTACATCTCCCTCTGGCGGCGCTGGCATCGTTGATCCTCCCTTCACCCCCTCCGCGTGATGCATACGGATATCCGCGTCGTCCGTGAAACGGGAGACGGTTACATTCCCCATTTCTGCATTGAGATCTGCGGCTGACACCTCTCGGTCATCGCTCTTAGCCAATGCTAAAGAGCAACAATCTTCCACAGCTGATCATGAAGAAATCTGTGATTAGAAAAGGAAACTTTCAATGGGATTCAACTCACAGTAGCACTGCTTTAGAAATCTCGCCCATGCTGTCTTGATCCCATCACGATGAAATGCGGATTCGGCCTGCACAAAGTTCAAGCCAACGCTTCCCTTTGTCAGCCCAGAGCACACGCTGGAATAGACTCAGATCAAGGCACACAATTCCGGAGTATGCATATGCACGTTAACATCGTTAGACGCCCTCCATCAACTGGCTCAGGTCCCCCTCCAAGACATACGAACGACCATCCGGTCTCCTGCCGAATCATATCTAAGAAACCTTGAACCTTCCCCGCCAGCGAATCCAAACTCCTATCCCCTTGATTAGTTTCCATGTAAGACACGAACAATCAGCTAACTCACTCTTGAATGTCCTCTGGATTTGTACAGGGGGTAGCGTCATCTTTGGCCTCCCACTCCTCCAGCGCTTTAGCGTGCGCATCCATATCCTCTGCATGTTTATCCGCCGACCTCTTCTCCAGTTCCGCCCTCTTTCCGTCCGTTAACGCCTCAAACTCCCTCTTCTTGAACATTGTCATCCTCCCCGCTCGCGCTTTCTTCACTGCCTCCCTTACTTTGGGAGTATAGTCTGCGGGGTCTCCAAACTCCCCCTTCAGCTCCTCCTTGAACGCCTCGAGGACCTTTTCCTGGTTCTCCGCGTACCAGATCTCTAAGGCGGACTGCTTGCGCGGCTTCGTGATCCTCGCATGCTGGGCCTTGGCGGCGTCCTTCTTCGCCTTGTCCTTGGAGTGTTTCTTGGCTGCAGTCTTGTGAATGTATTCCATGCGACGCTGTATTTTCTGCAAGAAAGAGACATCAGTCCCCAAAGCCGCCAAAGCCAAATCACATACGCACTGGTATCAGGTCTTTCTCTAGAGCACATGCCGCCGTGTAGGCAGCTGTTGCATTGGCAAACTTCTTCTCCCCCTCATTCTCCCCTTCCCCTGCAAAATCTTCCCTGCACGGAGGTACGCGCTCCTTGTCCAGACTGTCGTCGTTCACCAACGCCAACATGGCGTCAGTGGGTTCAGCGACCATCCCAAGCTCAGCGGGGAAACGCTTGAAGTACCCTCGGATGATTTTCAGAACCGCGTCCGACGCCTTGTTGTCTTTAACGGCCTGCTTATAGAGTGGATATTGGCTGTTGAGGTATTCGCCTCGCTTCGCACGAAATGTGCCGGGGTTGACCATTCTGCATCAGCGTCAGTATCCAGGCTCAATTTGCCAGGTGTCAACTCACCTGTAGAATAACAGCAATTGATTCAATGAGGGGTTAGAAGAGACGGGTGCAACCCTGCATAGCCAAATTGGGGTCACAAAGCTTATCTAACCGGCCCAGGGGAGAGAGGGGAGAGTAAAGAGAGAATGGAACATAGATTCAATAATGACAACAACAGACAACAAATGAATGTAGGTGATTAATCATATTTCCATCCCCAGCACAAATGGAACGCGCCAGTGCGTTCACAGATCGCGGAAGTGGACGGCGGGTGACTAGTGGAAGCGCCCTTATCCGAGTCGCGGAAGTGGATGGTAGAGGCCGGCGTTGTGCGGGATGCGCTCATCGCGGAAGTGGACGGCGGAATCAAACGTATTCTAGGCTGGCTGGAGTCGCGTCAATGTTTTGTTGCCGAGAAAGTTGACAAAGAAGGTGTAATACTCACCTGAATCTGGAGAGAATGTTGAAGACGGAGCGCGAGAGTGCGGTGGCGGTTGGATGTGTTTGATGGGTCAGAGGGAGAGAGGAAGGCCAACGGTGGGGTGCGAGGAACGGCTCTTAGATCAGCAAGCGGGACGAAGACAGAGAGGGTGCCAGTCAAAGAGGCGCCGAGCCGGCCAATAACGCGGATGGTGGGAGTCACGCACGGCCGTCAAAAGAGGAAGTAGACAGAGCTAGGATCCGTGTCAAACAAGTCAATCACAATCAATGAGCAGAGAGACCTACCAATGCGTGTCAAACCCGGCCCCATACCATCATTACCCTCCCCCCTGCAGCCAGATAAAAGACGGCAAAGAAAGTAGTGGACGCCGCGGGCGTTGACGCGAGAGAGGTGATGGTAAGAGGCAAGCAAAAGCAGAACGACTTCCTCGCATCACGGGCAAATCGTGTTATGTCAGCACGATTGCCTCTTTGTAGTCAGTGATAATCGGTCTGCTTTTGATCATCTCCGCTCACGACCATCAACAAGTCGAACGCGATGGATGGTCGCGAGATCCACGCCATTGCCATTGACGCCGATAACAACCATGCCATGGACGCCGATGACAGCACTGCGGAAGACGACGGAGACGGGACGTCTCCGTCGTCTTACATCGAGACCGACGTTGATAGTGACGAGGAGTTCGCGACCGACAAACTCGGTGCGCGCCTGCCCAACCCCATGGACGACAACAACTTGGAGATGTCGCTCTACGATGAAAACACTCCGTCACCCACCAATGAGGCCGCCTCTGCTGCCTCCAACCAGGACACCGACGACGAGAGTGATGCCGACTTCGGCGTCGACATCCTCTACCTCGGCGGCCGGGGCGCAGACCAGTCCTCGCGGGAAATGTCGCCAGTCAGCGCGAGCGAGGGCTCCGACGAGTTTCAACATACCATTGTCCTGGCCCGGAACCTCCTCCCACCATCTGATAGCATCCGCGGGTGCGATCTCACATCCCTCGCCACTCGTTTTGTGGCGTACGCAACGAGCCGCCCCACAGGCCTCCAGCTTGAGGCGCTTTGTCATCTCCGACCGTATTACGAGCGCGCCAGCCAGCGGCATATCTTCCTCACGGAGGTCGATCAGTTCTTCCACGATGCGTGGCCGGGTATCACACAGTTAGTCCTCAGGGTGCGTTTCTCAGTTCTGCGTAATGTGCTACTCATTCAGACCCTAATAAGGGGTTGGCGTTCCGCCTCGAATATCAACGCATCAACACCAGGGTCAAGTACAAATGGACCCCTCCAGCGGTCCTCGCTCCTGGTTACTTGGATTGGTATGACTTTGTCATTCCCGAATCCAAGGACGACGATCCCAGCGACTCCGACCTCCGATATGAAGACGCTGTATGGAATTACCATGCAAAAGCCAACACCGCCGATTTCATTCAAGACATTCTTGAAAGGCGTGCAGTGTACGTGTTGTTTTAGTATTATCCTAATTCAAAGCTAATGTATAGACGCTTAGTGAGATCGGCAAGGACAAGGCGCTGCAAAAGTGGGCTCAGGTTGCCCGTAACTATCTACTCTCCGTTCGGTTACTTCGCATGTCCCTTGATCTTCGGCTTGCGCAGTGGGGACCACCAGAGGTCATTGACTTGGATGCGCTTCCCCCTGTCGCAGTCGTCGATGCGCCTCCCGCATGGCAAATCCTTGATGGTGATAAAACATTGGTGCTCGGTCACTATCAGGACGACTTTGAAGATCCCCGGGTCAACAAACGTTATGGGCACGGGGGTCTTTAGATATACTTGATTTACTTTTTTTGTACTCCCAAATGAAACTGCCTTGCGCAACAAAAAGGGTGTGACTATTAATTATATCAAAATGATTAAACTAAGTTGGTCGTTTCTGAAATCGAAGAGAACATTGTTGAAATAAGTGAATGAATTTTGAAGGGGAGGAATGGCGAAGATGATAACCAACATCGTCGCACAAAAGTACAACTGCTCTAACCTCTTCAATCAAACCTGATCCTGCATTGTTATGCTCCCCTCCCTCGGGTGAAACCCTCTCCAGCCTCCACCAAACCTCCTCTGCCTCCTTCGCATAATACTTCACGCTGTTCTGAACGGCGTCCCGCAGAGACGCTACCGCGAGTCTTCGCTGTCGTCCTTCCACACAGACAATCTGTTCGCAATGACCTTGCAAGAACTTGACGGCGCTGTAATTGACGGAACCCCAGACGTGCTCGTTGTATTGGCGCAGCGCGTGCAAGTGTTGGGCAGCCAAGGCCGGATCGGATGGTTTAGCGTTCTGCAGGAGTTGGGAAGACCTGCAAGATTCAATACAGTTAGTTCAGGCTGCTTGCAGAAGCATTGTGACGCACCCTTGGACGTCTCTGCCTTCATCGGCGGCATATCTTTGTCTGCGTCGCTGGCGAATGACGTCCCCGTTCTTCCGATAATGCCTGGCGTTGATATTGGCGCAGGCGACTGCGCGCTTGTCGGTGTTTTCGTAGACGCGCGGGCGACCTCGCTCGGTGTGGTGGTGGTAGCTGATCAAGGTATGTTGCCTCTGATCGAGCTACTGTGATCAACTGATCTAGCATCGTCAGACGAAATGTCCTGCACCGGTATTCAAATTCTCAAACTATACAGCTCATTATCCGTTAGAAGAGCATAAACACGAGCGAATCATGAGGTGATTTTGCTGTTGTGCTTCCGAGGAGATTCTCCGTAACATCAACATCGCTATAGGTATATTATCTTCTATGTCAACCTAACCAACATTTCTGATCGTGCGCTCGCCCTCTTTACCATGCTCCCCTACCGATTTTTCAACATAGAAGACCTCCGATGATGTGTTCATTCAAGATGCAATTTTAGTTTCTGGGAATTGAGGAAGCTTAAGTAGTGGTGTTTAAGGTCTGAACATAGACCCATATGCCCCAGTAGTTATTCGCCCGCATCACAATCCCAAAGACGTAAATGAGCAATATAAGAACATGAAAATAATCCAATAATGTGAACTGTTTCAATGTTTTCAGAAACTCTGGGCGTCGACCACAGCAAGCGGCGGGACATAAGGTCTGAACATCAGACCCGCCAACGCGAGCTTTATAACTTATAACGGCATGCGGGTCAAGTCATGTCACCTTTGGTTGTTGGTTTACAGCCACGACTGCTATGGAATTTCAAGGTGCGCGCACTTTTCACCCACTTCCTCCCTCGCTCTTCCAGTCTTCTCCCGGCGCTGCAGGCGAAGCGCTAACGCACCCGGAGGGCGTTAGTCTGCAGTGGCCGCGTAGTATCGGTTAGCCCTCGCGGCGGGCCGACTGCGCATTTACTTAGTCTTTTGTCACTCACTCCTTCACGATTTTTCTTTCTAAACGCGCTGCCAATACTAACACCCCTTCACAGCCCGACAGACGCGTTCTAAACGCGTCTTTTCGCCATATTCTGGACCTTTGGCTGCGCCCATTGTGGTGCCGCACGCTACAGTCGCCGAACTCGTCGCGCAGCGGCTGGAGGAGCTGGAGCTGGATCAGCAGGCCCGGGACAATCTTTATACTCGGACGGCTAGCCCTCCCGCCAGCCCACTGCCCTCGTCTCCGCTCACGGCGTCTCCTTCACCCCCACCGCCTACCCACCCAAGCCTTATTGACAACGACGACTTGTCCCTTGCCCTCATTGATTACACCACAACAGAGGATGAGGATGCGCCCCCGTCTCTTGTGCAATGTTCCTCTCCCGCTCCATCCTCATCCGCCAGCACCTCCTTTCAAAACTCCGCGTGCCCCATCACCTCTAAAAAACGGCGCCTTTGACGAAAGAAGCGCGCTGCCTCATCTGCACCCACCACGGCCCCAGCACCTTCGAAACGACAGCGTCGCTGTGAAGCACGAGCAGTGGAAGTTGACGCGTTTGTTGCCTCTGCGCCGTCTCATCTCATCTCAAGACTACGCCCGCCGAAGAAAACTCGGTCTCGACGCCATGGCTGGGAAGCGGAGGTGGAGATGTCAGGCGAGGTGCCCGTCATGCGAGAATGGCAGGGTGAGCGAACGGAATGGGACGATCAGGAATGGACTTACGACTGTTTGGATGAGTTGAGAAAGGAAGGTCACACGTTGGTGGAATGGGAGGGTGGGTGAGTCTTGTTTCACAACATTGACGCTCACCTTCACCTATCAATCTAATATTTCCTCTAGTCGTCCGCGCATTATATTAGATGCTCAACGACGCGTTATCGTCGTGTTGGCGGGGCATCCTAATGACCCCGGCTGGGCTGCGAAAATGCGCTGAGTCAGCGAATTAATCCGGCGTTTCAAAAGTCGGTGCCGTTTTGATGAAGAGCACAGTTTTCACCGTCGCGGAGAATACGAAACTTTGGGACGGGGTCTTTCCTTCGGTGGTGGCCGTGTTTATCCAGGGTGGATTGATAACACTGTTAGGAATGACACCGCCATGCGAGCGCTTTTGTCTGATGACGATGTCCGGGATATGGTTGATTTTGCTGATTGTGAGTATCTTTTCTGTTCTGACCTCAGTGTATGCTTATCTTTTTTTCAGCACAGTTTGCCAAGTATTATTCGGAAATCTACGACGACTACACTGAGACGCTCGAGCGCGTAGTCGACGACGACCCGCATTTGGATACAACGATGCCTGGCTGCGCATGGGCTGCCGCTCACATCAACTTCCCGCCTGCCAGCTGGACCCGTGCCCACACTGATCACCTCAATCATGTAGGCGGACTATGTGCTGTCTGGGCATTGGACGACTTTGATCCTGACCGTGGAGGCCACCTCATTCTGTGGGACCTGAAGTTGATTGTTCGATTCCCTCCTGGGAATCTGATTCTTCTTCCCTCTGCCCTTGTCAAACACGGTAACATTTCCGTGTACCAGGGTGGCAAGTGTTCTGCGTTCGTTCTTTTCTCTGCAGCTGGTTTGTTTTGCTGGGTTCACAATAGAATGATGTCGGACAAGGAGTTCAAGGAGTCAGTCATGACGGGTAATGAATTCAAGAGTGCAGGGGCAAAAGACAATTGGGAGGCTTGGTTGAGGCACCGTGAAACCCAGCCTGAGCGTAATACGGCGCGTTTCCCTCTCTGGGATGAGTTGAAAATAACACTCCAAGCTTAGCCTTAACATGTAGTGTTTGTACAAGTAAGAATACAATGCATAGGTAGTTGCCATTTACTTGTGACAGATAGACAACACTTGTAAGAAATTGACTAGCCTTAGGGCCTCTCCAATGTGATGGGTGATGCCGGTTTCAGCATAGACTTTTGCTCCTCTCCATTTACGACCATCGGCCGCATTGACACTCTCTGGTTCCTCCTCACACTCCCCCAATCCAACTCGTGTTCCCTTCTACATGTGGGAACGATTAACGGCAAACTCGTACGTCTCAAGCCAAATCCTGGCGGTGGAACATGGGGCAAATCAGCAAGGGGGCGAGGGGGAGGGACCAGCAGAGGTGGTAGCGCGGGCAGTGCAAATGTAGGAGTACGTGGTGCTGGACGCTCCGTTCAGAGAGAGCGTTTGGTGGACGACGAGTACGATGGGAGTTACGACGTGGTGGATTTTAGGGATACGGCTGAGGATACGCGAGGGAATGTTTGGGTTCTTCCGGCTTCTCCGGGCAAAGGACGCCAGACGCGAATGACAGGAACCACATGGACAGCGCAGGAAAACACCGAACTTGGGCTTGATGACTCTGGAGCCAGTTTCTGGGATGAACTCAATGCGGACTTCGAGGACTCGCGCGTCGCGCGTCGCGCGTCAAGCGGTGGTGCTCCCAAAGAAGAAGTATAAAAGAGTGAAACGTCAGTGCGTGGTTTGTGCTTTTTGACATTGCATGAATTTTGACCGTGTCTTGTAGTCACGTCCGAATCCTGTCTGGATCAAACAACGGCGCACAGCTTATCTGGACAAACTACTCCGTTATGAAGGCCGTGGAGATTGGGCGAAGGCGTCACACTGTATTGACTGCCTGGCACGGAAAAGCAAGACTCCAGGACGGCCGACCTACCGATGCGAGGAGTGTATTCTCGGCGATCTTACCTGCGAGGAGTGCATGGTCAAACGGCATCGTCAACATCCCTTTCACCGAATCAAGGTATGTCTTGACATTTCTATATACTACTCCCTCTCAGATAAAATATGCAGGAATGGAACTCTAACGACAATCGATACTTTTGCAGCGTCTGTCTCAAGGATATGGGTCTTCGTATCCAACTCAACCACGCCAGCTCACCTTGTCCGAACGCCAAGCCTTGCCACCAGGAATTCAAGATATTGGACCTCACCGGTATTCACGCAGTGTCGTTCGACTTCTGCGGATGTCGGCGCGCCATTCCTAAGGCCACTCAATTACTGCGGCGGAGGATCTACCCCGCCAGTCATGATTCGCCCCGTACCGCCGCAACTTTTGGTCTGCTCGATTTCTATCATTTGCTGTCACTTTCCGCCAAGGGAGGGGCTCACGATTTTTACAAAACACTCGAGCGGATGACTGGCATGGACGTTCCCAAGTCTTGATACCGGGCGTTTATGCGAATGTCTCTTCAGTGGCGACATCTGAAGATGTTGAAGCGGGGAGGAAGAGGTCATGAGTTTGGTGGTGTAGAGGGTACGAAGCAACGGGACCTCGCAGTGATGTGTCCCTCTTGTCCTTATCCCGGTATCAACCTACCCGAGGACTGGGCTACGGTTGAAGAGAGTCTACGGTGAGTTACCATTGTGTCAAGTTCTGATGATTAACGTCATTAATGTCTTGTTCAGTTTCTTGTATCTGGTCATGCTGTGCATGGACGCGAATTTTCGCCTCAAGGAGCAGCTGGTCTCCTCTTGGTCTCGAGACCCTGGGTTCGGAGTTGGTTTGGCGTACTTTTGCGGGCAAGTGGGATTCACACAATATGTCACTAGTAAAGCCAAGGCGCAAGACGAAGTAAGCAAGCTTCTCTTCTTTGAGAATTTGTCTAACGTTTAAAACAGATTAGTACTTGTGTTGGGCTGAACGCACTGGAAAGGGCAAAGACGAAATTCTCCAAGGGGCTTCGATATACTGGCGTAGGGGCCTGTGCTTGCGCACGTTCGGAGATGATGATAAGTGCCTGGAATTTGAACAAGGGGGAGGCGTGAGTACAGATATCACGTTTCTTTCTCTTGCTAATCATGCTGCAGTTACGCACCTATGGACTATGGATTTGCGACGGCGGTGAAGATCTTTCACATTATGGGCTGGATCCTTCTCTGTTACGATATCTCTTGTCAATATTTCAAGAACCTCCGAACGCGCATCAGAGATTGGCCAACCGACCTACAAATCCCCGAGACCGTCGTCTTGACCCCCGGTATTGGCAAGTTCCATGAACCCGGACACGAGCAAGAGAACCATCAGGAGTTTTCCCTCAATCTCGTCTTCGGAGCTGGCCAGACAGACGGGGAGCCCATGGAGCAAATCTGGGGTCCCCATAACGTGCTCGGAAATTCAACGAAGACCATGGGGCCCGGATCTCGGGCGTTGGTACTGGACGATAACTGGGGCTTTTGGAACTGGCTCAAGTACAACGCCATGGGAACGACTCTGGCGGCGAAATACAAGGCGGCAATCATTGAGCGTAACGTTCAGAACGAGGGGCACGAGAGCTTTAGCAATCAACTTCCGGAGGAGCTGGTAAAGTCATGGGATGACATGTGCGCAGCTTGGGAGAAGGATGTCTTCCCCAAGAAGGCGTTCAACCCCTTTCAAATCCCGGAGGAGTTGATGACAGAAAAGCAGGTTGACGAGGAGCTGGCGGCAGAGGAGGCGGAGAGGAAAAGAGCGGGCGGCGCAGCGTATCATGAGACGCCAGCCCACAAGTTTATCAAGATGGGGTTAGAACTGGAGGCTGAACAGTGCGTAATGTCAAACCCTCGGAATTAGGAGCTGATTGTTCAAACTAGGTTTGATCTGAAGGTTCTAGTAGCCAAGGAGTTAGCTCGAACATCAAGTACCAGTAACACAACAACAACACGACGTCAATCTGAGCTCACGGAACAGAGACAGGTTTTCCTCCGCAAGCTGAAAGGCTGGTTAGATCTTCGTGCCATTTACCTGCCCGGTCTACTGCAATATCTTGTCGACATAGCGGAGCCTCACACGGATATCGGCGACAAATGCGAACATCCCGAAACGGTGCCTCTATGGCTCCCTTCCTCCATTTCCTCAAGTCGCCGGGAAAGCATTTGCGTTTCTGACTTGGCGTCCACCAAGAATCGTTACCATGAGGCCCAGCTCAGCGACTCCCTCAACGGTCTGCGGCACGTGCTTTGGGTCAAAGCGAGGATGATGCTTTTCAAACACGGCAACATTCGGGGACAGAGAGAGGGCAACCGATCCCGAACTGTCATCGATCGTGTTCATTTACGGGCTCTGGGTTTCGCAGTCAAGTACCGGAGGGGACGAATGGCAAAACTCTTACTACTGGGTAGTGGAGATTGGGAGAGGAAATGGCGAGATTTGAGGAACGAAGATATCAGGTCATATGTGGATGTGACCAAGATGAAGAAGAGGCCGGGAAGAAGGGGAACTGATGAAGAGGGGATGGAAGCGGCTCCGGAGGAGGAAGAAAGGGAAGAGGCTGATAGTTTGGGGGCAGGGGGAGCAGAAGAAGAAGACGCGGGACTTGCAGGAGGAGGTGAGGAGGTGAATCTCCTTCCGGAGAACAGAGGCGTTCACGATGGAACTGGTCAAACGCGGAATACCATTTCTTGGATCTGGCAGACCGTATCCATCAACCTGGAGGATGGCGCCAACCAGGATAACCGGGTTTTGCAGGTGGAGTGGTGTAGAAGCCGGGCCCGCGCAAAGAGAAGCAGAGAAGAAGTGTTACTGCTCCGGGAGGAGATGCGCCGAATGCTGGAGTTCTTGACGTGGAGGAGTAAAGTCTGGACGGAGAGAGCTTCCAAAAGGCGTGTAGTGGATGCCGCCACCAACGAGGGAATGGAAGTGTATGCATTGGAGCAAGCTGATTTGCAAAACAGGCTGAAAGAGAGCTTTAGGAGCTTGTGGGAGGTCCCCTTGGCTGAGTTAGGCATTCCCGCTGCTCAGACAGATCCACTCTTGGCCGAGGACGAGGGAGATATAGATGAGGATGCGGTGGGGGATGGTGAGGATCACGAGGGAGACGAGGGTGTGGATAAGCCAGATGAGGGAAATCAGGAATACGAGGATGAGTATTATAGACCAAATATTCCTGGGAGTTTATAGATTTTTTTTTTTTTTTTAACCGCCAGAATGAGAAGAGAAAGCCGTAATATTTGAGGGTTTGAAAAATGCGCCACACTTCTATGTAGAGTCTACATCCCTCCCCTCACCAATCACTGCGTTTTCTCCAACTTGTCAGATGTAGGGTACTTAGTATAGATGCAAGTGACAAAGCCATTACATCTAGACAGTTTGGCTGTATTGATGTTGATGTGTGAGTCTAACATGGCCCTATATAGATTGAAGTGTCAGCACGTAAATCATCTGTTGTCAACTTTTAGACAGGTACATGTATAGCATACTTTAACAGCTCTTAACTGTATACCCTTGTTACCTGTAAATGCTAGCTAGCATTGTGATAACAGTTGTAGCTAGCATACACGCACATAGGCGCACTTGTGTTGAATGAGGCAGAATGGCCAAGGTTAGGGTTCCGCTTTAGGAGTTCTCCCCCGGAGTGAACCAGTATATTTAAACCCTAACCCAGAACCTCCAGCGACAATCTCAGCCTGCTTCTTGACGACCACTACAAGTTCCTCCCTTTTCTCTGGCAGTCAAATACAGCAAGATACCGGAGTGCGAACAATAGCGACCATACTGGTGACAAGCCCATGAGCAACAACAGCAAAGACTTGGGTGCCCGGATGTAATTGTGCAGGTGCGTAGGATGATCTTGGGCTTGCGGAATGCCTTGTGCAAAGAGGTGTGTTTCCCTTGAACCTCTTGACTCAGAACTGCTCTCCATCTGACTACTAGATGGCTAGCATGCACAACCCAACAATGTGGACAATGAGACGCCGACGACACATACCCTTAGACAACAATGGCTGGAGGATGCCGTTATACGCTCTATATCAATGCAAAACTATCTGGTGTCTCATCTCTATCCCGCACTAACAGGCCAGGCGCGTGCATGCAGCCAGAACAACGGCGCTCAAGACCACAACCACCATCATCCATTGCAGCATACTGTTGACGTCCCATCCTGGAACTAGAGTAATTTCATACTTGAGACATAAATACTCTAGCATAGTTAGTGTAGCATATTGGGTAGTCTGCACGAAATTAGGAGAGGGTCTATACACACTGTATAAACTATATTACCTGAATGAAATGCATGCTATTAGCTCTAGATGAATGTGATATATGTATGAGCTGTAATGCAATTACGATCAGGTTGTGATGGCTTGTGCAGCTGAAGGAGCAAATTTTGACTGTTATAGCTGTCAGGTCACGGCACTTTGGGTATTGTTGGTGTTTTACTTGCAGTTGTAATCTTCATGTAGTCCGACGCGTTATGTGGTCCGGTATTGGTTAGATGGAGCTGTTTCCCCATCTGATTACTCTGTCTGTATGTCTAACTATCCGATGTCTTTCAGAAAGCAGAAAACGCAGTGAATGCTCAATGTGGCGCACGCACCAGTGCAACCAAAAGAGGTGAGATCAGGTTCCCATCATCCTTCGTCATCCCCATCATTCCCCATCATCTCATCAATTCCTGATTTACCCTTTCCCTTCTCTCTTTCTGATGCATGCGTTACCCATCATATGTACAGCCCCAACGTCCATACCCAATCCACTAGCCAAGCCCCAAAGCACCTACCTTCTCCCAGAAAATGCGCCACAGCTTCTAACCCAGCTTCATACTCCAACCCCTACCCCCTCCTTTTTGCCATCCCTTTCCCATCAACGGTCCCTACCCCACCCCACCCCACACCAGGCCACCCCAGCTCCCCCCAGCCCCTAGCTACCTAACCCGCCTCTTGAACCCACCCCCATCCCAAATAGGTAGCCTGTCCCGCTCTCCTCCCCGACCGCTGACGCTCACATAATCCACCCGCCCCGCCACCCAGTGACCAGCCATCCGCACCCAGCCCGCTCACTACCCAGCCCGCCCCAGCCAGCTCTCACAGCCACCTTGTGCCAAATTGGCACTCTGGATGCATGAGGTATACGTGCCAATTGGCACGTCTCATACATGGCCCTGGCTGCTAAAGGTGCAAGTCTTCCATGTCGATGGCAATCTGAGCGAAGGCTTCCTCTAGGTCCAGAACGGGATAAACGGCTGGAAACAAGAGGTTGAGTTGAATGTCCAAGTAGTAGAGCCGAGACGAACTTATGTTCCATCCTGGAAGGTGGTGGTGCTATAGGAGCGTGTAAAATCGCTCGCAAACTGTGCCGCTTCGATCCATACTACATCTGGAGCGATGGCGGCGAGACAGTCAAAACCAGTCCAGTTCTGACGGTCCATCGCAGGTTTCCACACATCACGAACACCGTCCTCCGTCGTGAAGTCCAGAAGCAGTGAGAGTGCCATTATCATACGACTCATGGCAGCGTTCATTTCGACAAAATGATCGATAGCTTCTTCCATTGTAGCCCAAGTAAAATGCTGAACTGTGATTAGCTATGGTTGAGCAAGCGATCGCCTGTACTTACTAGCGAAACTCTAGCGCCATCGATCTGAACGTTCTTGAGGGCATTCTCGAATGATCCAAAGGACATGATTGCATCGCGACTGTCCAGTTGAGATAGTTGTCGCGCGACTTCGAGAAGTATCCCGCCTTGTTGTTATGTCAATTGCCGAAATGTTCATAGATAACAGACGTACGAAGATACATATATCCTTGAAAACGAGACAGCTTGATACTGAAAGCCAAGTCGTATCGACCGCCGCGAAATACAATATCAGCCGGAGTGACATCGGCGAGCGCGGGATCAACAACGTATTCCATCATATCGTGAATGGAGGGGTGATGAGCGGAAGCAAGGGTAGTCATGAGAGGATCCTCAAACTGGTCGATGTTTGGGATGTAGGAAAGGATGTTTTCGCGAGTGGCGATGTCGATAAGAGGGATTGAAGAAGCCATGTTGTTTTCCGAAGATAAACTTGACTTTTATAATAACTTAGGAAAGGGGCCGAGAATCTTCTCGTGCTAATGAGACAGCTGATTCGAGTCATCTTTGGATTCTAGGGCGAATGGTACATGATGATAAACGCAGCCAGTAGAGAGACGGATGATGGACGCGCCTGACGTCCTGCAAAAGGGTCCGCGATCGTGATGAAATAGATAGTTTCCGGGGATAGTAAAATGAACGGAGGCAAGCGCCTCATGTCGGCCTGGTGTTCTGAGCCTGGATAGTCTGGCCAGTCACCGAAAATGATAGAAGGCATAGCGAGTATCCCAAAGGTGAATTTGTCGGAGCGTGAATGTAACCGTGATCTTGAAGTAATGCCAGAGACGGCGTCGGACTTTAAACGGAGGTTCTGGATCGCGCTTTGATCCATTACTCCGGGGCGTATGGCGCGTTCTTGAGTTCCTTCGCGCTTTTCCATTTATCTTGACTTGGATCCTGGTCCTTCCATCGCACTTTGAACTTCCTAACTCTCTTATGCTTGCCTTTTCCGCGGAACAATCTTTCATCGACGATTTTATCGACTTCTGTCTCATCGTCTAGACGATCTAAGTCAGACGCGTCAAAACGCTTGGTAGGACGTGATTCGAATTCTGGAGGTGAGACTTCATATTTCTCAAGATGAGCAATGTTCAACACAGGATGAATCCGGCTATCCGCCGGCATCCTAAGCTGATAGGTGACCGGACTAAGTTTTCGAAGTATTTCGAAGGGACCGTCGTATTTAGGTAAGAGCTTCTTACCACGGCCTTTCTCCTCTTTCTTGAGGAGCTCCAGACTGTGTGGATTCAAAACCACGAGGTCACCTTCTTCAAATTCCGTGAGTAACCGTCCTTTGTTATAAGCCTTCTCTTGAAAAGCTTTACTGACTATCAACGCGTCTTTAGCGAGCATCCTTTCAGCTTCAAATCGTTCCGCCATTTCTACAGCTACCTCGTCCTCGTAAGCTTCTCTGATCTTATCCTGTCTGCCCCCCGTGTTTACGAGTTCGTTCGTAGTGCGCGGAACGAAGTCGGGATCACTGAGGAGAGCGGCTTCCGTGACTGGATGAAATCCATACAACAGGTATGCTGGTGAGTATCCTGTACTCGTATGCGGCATCGAATTGAATGCTAACATTAGTTTATCCAGATATAAGTCCCAATCGTTGCGTTGAGGGCTGACGTACACTTGAAGTGCGATTTCAAGGCCTTGGTTCACAATCTCAGTCTGACCATCCGCTTGCGGATGATGTGAGGTGGTGAGTGAGCGCTTCATTCCCTTCAACTGACAGAGCTCTCTCCAGAACGCATTTCTCCAGCGTGTATCACGGTCGGTAATAACTTGCTTAGGTATCCCGTATCTTGAGACAACTTCATGAAAGAACAGTGCGGCCGTTTCTTCAGCGGTGATCTTCACCGTACAAGGCGCGAACGTAGCATATCTGGTAAGTTTGTCAACTATCACAAGCACGTTGTCGTACTTTTCCGAGGAAAGTGGTAGTTCCGGGACAAAGTCCATGGATACGACTTCGAACGGTCGAGTAGGAATCGGAATAGGCTGTAGAAGTCCTACGGGCCCGTGGCGGCGAGGTTTGATCTTCTGACATACATCACAAGTGCTAACATATCGTTTCAAATCTCTCGAGATACCAGGCCAGTAATGCGATGTCGCTAGCTTGTTGTAGCAGCGGTGATATCCAGCGTGAGCGCTCTCGATTGGTGAGTCATGTACCAATTTCATGACTTCTATTCATAACTTTTGTGGAACGCATAGCCGATTATTGCCGTTCGCGTCCTCGAAGAACAGAAGTCCGGACTCGGCATAGAAGTATTGAGGAAATCTAGCGTTGATTTCCTGATGTTCATCCTGTCGTGACTCAATAACCTCCTTGAAGTGAGGGTCGAGAAGGTAAGCATCGCGCCATCTTTCTATCTCATCTTTCAACATGATAACGTCAACTGAATATGAAACGCTGCAGTTAACCGGAATCTTACCGTTGCTGGATTCGATTTCTGTGCGTACCAAGAACATTTCGTCGTCCGATTGTGAGGACTGCACATAGCTGCTGGCTACTGTGAGTAACTTTTCTTCGAAACGATGTCCCAGCTCTTGATACATGTTTTGTAAGGCGTCTTCACTCTGTCGAGTTAGGTCTACTGAGGCTAACGTATCAGACTTCGGACCTGACTCTGGAGGAAGTCTACGCCTCAGTCTCGAAATCGGATCGATGTTAGAATGAACGCGTCCTGCTCTGTGTACTATGTTCAGATTTGGGAATGCAGAAAACACGGTACCCCAAGTCAACAATCGTCTATTCACGTTCTGAAAGGTACGACTCCACGTCAGTGCTGCATGATCCGTGATAGCTAAGATATTTCCTCCCTCGATAAGAGGTTGAAACTTGATCAGTGCCTCCTTGAGCGCAAGAGCCTCTCTCTCTGTTGGTGAGTAATTCCTTTCAGCGGATTTCAATACTCTTGACCAGTAGCTGATCACTCTTTCGACGTAGACCTCGGTGTCTTCGAAGTGCTCTGACCAACTACCCGGCTCGGGTACGTCGTTGTGCTCCTTCGAGATTGTGGTCACTAACTGAGGTACTGGTTCACCGGCTTCAAATGCGCGTCTAAGGCGATCGTACATTCGCGTGCCCTTCAGATCTCTGATGACTATAGGTTGGACTTGTTGTAGGATACCAGCTAGCCCATAGTCGCACGCGTCGGTGTAAACACGGTACGGTCGTCCCGTCATTGCATACGCGCGAACAGGAGCGTTTGATAACACCTGTTTACAGAGCTCGAACGCTTCATCGTGGATCGATTTCCAATCCCAGTCAGCCTCCTTTTTGAGCAATTGAAACAAAGGCTGTGCAATCCACGCGTAAAAAGGAACATACGACGAGAAATAGACCATCATCCCCAGGAAGGTATGTAATTCTTTCACATTACGGGGTGTCTCCAACATTAGAATAGCTTCTACTTTCTCTCGATGTGTAGACATTCCTAGTCGAGAAACCTTCTGTCCAAATAGCAATAATGACTGGTATGCGAAATTGCATTTGGTTGGTAAAAGAGTGATCCCCGAATTTCTAATGGCAGATAGGATCTGATTCAAGTGTACTATATGATCCTCGAATGTTAATGAGAATATGACGATATCGTCGATGTATACTAGAGCAAAGATCCACAAGAAAGGAGCAAGAACTTCTTGCATGACACGCTGAAATACGCTAGGTCCGTTTCGATAACCGAACGGCATCCGAGCAAAGCGCCACAGTCCTCGATGGCATCGAAAACTTAATGGATCACGCGAGTCTTGATGTATGGTGAGCTGCGTGAATCCAGAAAGGGCGTCCAAGGTGGTTAACCATTGTGCTCCGTTTAGAGCTTGCGTGATATCTTCTTGGCGAGGCAAAGGGAACTCATCAGGGATTACCATTGAATTCAATTTACGATAGTCCACTACCATACGTGGTTTGCCGTTGCGATAAACGATGAATGTTGAGGCCGCCCAGGGACTCGTCGAAGGCTCGATAACCCCCAGTTGTATCCACAAATCCATCTGTTTATCTATAACCTCACGATTGGCCGGTGATGCTGGAAACGGTGGTAGTGATACCGGCGATGTGTTTGGCTTCAATGAAATACGCACCTGAGCTTCGTAGTTGCCCAATCTTCCGTCTAGACTAAACACGTCGCGATTTTCTAACAACACACTCAACAACTGCTCCCGTTGATTGTTCAAAAGATCTGGCGAAATCTTTACAGATGACAGAAATTCCTTAGATGAAGTTGGCTCAGGTGGCGTGTCAGCCGTTTTCGGTCCTCCTTCGATAGGTTCTGTTGCGGAAGGGTCATCCGGCTCGGTCGCATGACGCTGAGCTTTCGAGGTGATCTCGCTCTGACTGATGATCATCGCTGATCGAGTCTCGGCGCCGAACCCCGTTTTTCTCGCATTGATGGCCATCGCGCGAACTAAAGCCGCGTGTTGCTCTTGCTTTTCCACTACTCGGATGTCCTTGGATGGCTTGTCGAGCCAATTTCGAGGATTGAACCCCTTGGCGACTACTTGCCCGGCCGCTATCACGACTGGCTCGTCCGAGAAGTTCGAGATGTGAAGAAAAGATTGATCGCGTAGAATCAATGAGTCCGGTGAGCCCCAGAAGTTCCTACCGTTGGAGTCTTGCTGTATTGACTTTTCAACAAAGAGGCTATCAGAATTTAACGGAGACTGCGCCGTGATCGGTACTTTGACACAAGATTCTGGTCCTATGACGGTCCGTCTTCCGGCGCGTACTTCTCCTGAATTAGCGCGTCTCTTGAGTTGAGACTTTCTTTTCTGAGCTTTTTGATGAAGCTGAGCTCTATTCAGTGTCGATTCTGAAATCGCTCTCGCTACGCACGTCTTTACTGAGGAGGACCTACCGTCTTCCATTGTACGCGGATTACTAAGTGAGTTTTCTACTTCCATTTCGCGTCTGGTGTCCGAAAAGTTGATAAAAGTCTTAGAATCTCTTCGAATTGTTGAAAGGGAGTATTGATCGGCGAAGTCATTCCCCAGAATAAACGGTGAACTCATGCCTTTAACAATGTATGCATCAACCTTCATTTGTACGGGACCTTTAGCTGTATCGAAGTACAGATCAAGCTGCACATAGTTCGATATCTCGGACGCTCCCGTGACCTGAATGAGATTTATCAGTTGACCTTGACGCGCTTTCGGGTGTGTAGAAAGTCTTTTCCATGCAGATTCCGAAATCAATGTGATGTCAGATCCTGAATCGACAATAACTCTGATAGGGTCTGCATTCAATGTATCGATCCTCGCTTTTGTCTGCGTGGCCTTGCTACCCAAGAAGGAACATCCAGGTGGCCTTGCCATAATTCGCTTCAATTCCAATAACGGTCGACTTGGGTGAGTAAGAGGATCATCCTTCACTCTGTAACTGACTTCGTCGATCTCCTTTGCTAGTCGCCGTCTCGACCTTCGATTCATAGCGGATTTCTCATAAAATGCCGCGCATGCTCTAGCACTACGTGCTGGAGACGAATACGCGTTCTTTACCGTCGCCGAGTTTGCGAAAGAATCCGTATCAGGTATGCCCCCCGAGTCTCTTGTATCTAATTCATCTTCTGACTGAGTAGATCGAGAGGCATCACCAAAATCCGGCTCCGACTCAGATTCATCTCCCAGATAACGATCTAATTCATCCAGGACGTCGCAATATAGATCGTCATAGTCGTCAAGCGCCTCTCGCAGGTCCGAATCCATCTGTGCTAAACGCGTTCTAGCTGTTCTCATAGCTTTCTTCGCGTATTTGCACTCTCGATCCTAGTGCATCGCGCTCCCACAGTGTCTACATGGTCGAGCACCTTTGGCTTTTGGTGTCAGACCCTTCGTAGTGACGTTGGAATCGTCCTTAGGGAATGCAGGTGGCGGTAGTTTCTCTGACGCGCCTACTAGATTAACTCGAACGTTTCGTTCTCTCATCGATCGATCGTCGAATCATCTGTCCTCGTATCGCGACTTCTGCGGGAGACACTCAATGAGAGCTTCCTCATGAAACCGTATGGCACGCTGCAAATCTACCAAATTCTGATACAGGTGCATTGTCAAAATCATGTTCCACTGACTAGGAACACCTGACATAACCTCGCTGATCATCTCTGAATCGTCAAAATTATACGCCGTAGACAGTAGATCTGTTTTACGAATGAAATACTCGCTGGGAGACTCCTTGATATGTCCGTTTTCACAAAATTTAGCATCTCCGGCGCGCTTACGAAGCTTCTCCCACCATTTCTTTGTCATGTAGTAGCCCGCAATCTCACTTCTGAGAGAGATCCAATTTGATTCCACCATCTTCCTGTGATTAGGATGCATCGACCAGTACCAATCACTAGCTGCTCCGGTGAGCCTCTTTAGTACTATCTTTCCAAGTTGTACCTTCATTCGTGTGCTCATGTCGGCCAGGTTGTCCATTTTGTGAAGCCATTGGATTAGGGTGTCTGTATCACCATCCCACTGTTCGACATCGCTCAATTTCAGTTTCATATCGAAGTGAGCTTCCAATGATTTGTTGTTATCGGGATTCAAACTAACGGCCCCGTGATGAGACGGATCGCCTCCACCTCCTGGATCGCCTCCGTTCAGTGGACCACTGCCGCCGCCTGCCGAAGATGCGTTTGGACATCCGCCACCTCCACCGCCTGATCCGTTAGGTGGACCTCCACCTCCGTTAGGTGGACCCCCACCTCTGTAAGGTGATCCTCCACCTCCATTAGGTGGTCCATTGTCCCCAGGGAATCCTCCGCCGTTTCCAGAACCGCGATTCGGATTGAAATCTGCCAGAGGATTAGGTTTTCGTTCATGCGGCTGATGGCTTGACGCGAATCTCTCGTTAAATGAAGTGCCTTGACCGTTATCATGGGTCGTCTCTTGTGCTTGAGTGGTTGATGAAGCGTATGGAGACGCTTGGCTGAAGGGCTGCGAGGGCATGGGTACATTTGGTCTGTCATATCCATATGCTCCCAATACTGGTTTTTGCGCAGTTGATGGCGCGTTTTGCCTACTAGAGTCTGATCCATAATGATTGATACGTCCTCCAGGCCCATAAGGTTCATTAAACGATTGTCCCGTTATATCAGTTTGCGAAACATTGTTGACAAACGGGGCATTCTGATTATCTAGAGATCCCTGAGTCATACGACTAGACAATGTAGCGGGTCTCCCTGAGAGACTCGACGACTGTCTGAACGCGTCTAACTGAGAAGGGAGTGGTATTCGCTCTGCTTGCGGACTTGCAAAGGGTCCTTTCCCAGCTATACTAGCTCCGCGCATTATATTAGATGCTCAACGACGCGTTATCGTCGTGTTGGCGGGGCATCCTAATGACCGCGGCTGGGCTGCGAAAATGCGCTGAGTCAGCGAATTAATCCGGCGTTTCAAAAGTCGGTGCCGTTTTGATGAAGAGCACAGTTTTCACCGTCGCGGAGAATACGAAACTTTGGGACGGGGTCTTTCCTTCGGTGGTGGCCGTGTTTATCCAGGGTGGATTGATAACACTGTTAGGAATGACACCGCCATGCGAGCGCTTTTGTCTGATGACGATGTCCGGGATATGGTTGATTTTGCTGATTGTGAGTATCTTTTCTGTTCTGACCTCAGTGTATGCTTATCTTTTTTTCAGCACAGTTTGCCAAGTATTATTCGGAAATCTACGACGACTACACTGAGACGCTCGAGCGCGTAGTCGACGACGACCCGCATTTGGATACAACGATGCCTGGCTGCGCATGGGCTGCCGCTCACATCAACTTCCCGCCTGCCAGCTGGACCCGTGCCCACACTGATCACCTCAATCATGTAGGCGGACTATGTGCTGTCTGGGCATTGGACGACTTTGATCCTGACCGTGGAGGCCACCTCATTCTGTGGGACCTGAAGTTGATTGTTCGATTCCCTCCTGGGAATCTGATTCTTCTTCCCTCTGCCCTTGTCAAACACGGTAACATTTCCGTGTACCAGGGTGGCAAGTGTTCTGCGTTCGTTCTTTTCTCTGCAGCTGGTTTGTTTTGCTGGGTTCACAATAGAATGATGTCGGACAAGGAGTTCAAGGAGTCAGTCATGACGGGTAATGAATTCAAGAGTGCAGGGGCAAAAGACAATTGGGAGGCTTGGTTGAGGCACCGTGAAACCCAGCCTGAGCGTAATACGGCGCGTTTCCCTCTCTGGGATGAGTTGAAAATAACACTCCAAGCTTAGCCTTAACATGTAGTGTTTGTACAAGTAAGAATACAATGCATAGGTAGTTGCCATTTACTTGTGACAGATAGACAACACTTGTAAGAAATTGACTAGCCTTAGGGCCTCTCCAATGTGATGGGTGATGCCGGTTTCAGCATAGACTTTTGCTCCTCTCCATTTACGACCATCGGCCGCATTGACACTCTCTGGTTCCTCCTCACACTCCCCCAATCCAACTCGTGTTCCCTTCTACATGTGGGAACGAATTAACGGCAAACTCGTACGTCTCAAGCCAAATCCTGGCGGTGGAACATGGGGCAAATCAGCAAGGGGGCGAGGGGGAGGGACCAGCAGAGGTGGTAGCGCGGGCAGTGCAAATGTAGGAGTACGTGGTGCTGGACGCTCCGTTCAGAGAGAGCGTTTGGTGGACGACGAGTACGATGGGAGTTACGACGTGGTGGATTTTAGGGATACGGCTGAGGATACGCGAGGGAATGTTTGGGTTCTTCCGGCTTCTCCGGGCAAAGGACGCCAGACGCGAATGACAGGAACCACATGGACAGCGCAGGAAAACACCGAACTTGGGCTTGATGACTCTGGAGCCAGTTTCTGGGATGAACTCAATGCGGACTTCGAGGACTCGCGCGTCGCGCGTCGCGCGTCAAGCGGTGGTGCTCCCAAAGAAGAAGTATACAAAGAGTGAAACGTCAGTGCGTGGTTTGTGCTTTTTGACATTGCATGAATTTTGACCGTGTCTTGTAGTCACGTCCGAATCCTGTCTGGATCAAACAACGGCGCACAGCTTATCTGGACAAACTACTCCGTTATGAAGGCCGTGGAGATTGGGCGAAGGCGTCACACTGTATTGACTGCCTGGCACGGAAAAGCAAGACTCCAGGACGGCCGACCTACCGATGCGAGGAGTGTATTCTCGGCGATCTTACCTGCGAGGAGTGCATGGTCAAACGGCATCGTCAACATCCCTTTCACCGAATCAAGGTATGTCTTGACATTTCTATATACTACTCCCTCTCAGATAAAATATGCAGGAATGGAACTCTAACGACAATCGATACTTTTGCAGCGTCTGTCTCAAGGATATGGGTCTTCGTATCCAACTCAACCACGCCAGCTCACCTTGTCCGAACGCCAAGCCTTGCCACCAGGAATTCAAGATATTGGACCTCACCGGTATTCACGCAGTGTCGTTCGACTTCTGCGGATGTCGGCGCGCCATTCCTAAGGCCACTCAATTACTGTGGCGGAGGATCTACCCCGCCAGTCATGATTCGCCCCGTACCGCCGCAACTTTTGGTCTGCTCGATTTCTATCATTTGCTGTCACTTTCCGCCAAGGGAGGGGCTCACGATTTTTACAAAACACTCGAGCGGATGACTGGCATGGACGTTCCCAAGTCTTGATACCGGGCGTTTATGCGAATGTCTCTTCAGTGGCGACATCTGAAGATGTTGAAGCGGGGAGGAAGAGGTCATGAGTTTGGTGGTGTAGAGGGTACGAAGCAACGGGACCTCGCAGTGATGTGTCCCTCTTGTCCTTATCCCGGTATCAACCTACCCGAGGACTGGGCTACGGTTGAAGAGAGTCTACGGTGAGTTACCATTGTGTCAAGTTCTGATGATTAACGTCATTAATGTCTTGTTCAGTTTCTTGTATCTGGTCATGCTGTGCATGGACGCGAATTTTCGCCTCAAGGAGCAGCTGGTCTCCTCTTGGTCTCGAGACCCTGGGTTCGGAGTTGGTTTGGCGTACTTTTGCGGGCAAGTGGGATTCACACAATATGTCACTAGTAAAGCCAAGGCGCAAGACGAAGTAAGCAAGCTTCTCTTCTTTGAGAATTTGTCTAACGTTTAAAACAGATTAGTACTTGTGTTGGGCTGAACGCACTGGAAAGGGCAAAGACGAAATTCTCCAAGGGGCTTCGATATACTGGCGTAGGGGCCTGTGCTTGCGCACGTTCGGAGATGATGATAAGTGCCTGGAATTTGAACAAGGGGGAGGCGTGAGTACAGATATCACGTTTCTTTCTCTTGCTAATCATGCTGCAGTTACGCACCTATGGACTATGGATTTGCGACGGCGGTGAAGATCTTTCACATTATGGGCTGGATCCTTCTCTGTTACGATATCTCTTGTCAATATTTCAAGAACCTCCGAACGCGCATCAGAGATTGGCCAACCGACCTACAAATCCCCGAGACCGTCGTCTTGACCCCCGGTATTGGCAAGTTCCATGAACCCGGACACGAGCAAGAGAACCATCAGGAGTTTTCCCTCAATCTCGTCTTCGGAGCTGGCCAGACAGACGGGGAGCCCATGGAGCAAATCTGGGGTCCCCATAACGTGCTCGGAAATTCAACGAAGACCATGGGGCCCGGATCTCGGGCGTTGGTACTGGACGATAACTGGGGCTTTTGGAACTGGCTCAAGTACAACGCCATGGGAACGACTCTGGCGGCGAAATACAAGGCGGCAATCATTGAGCGTAACGTTCAGAACGAGGGGCACGAGAGCTTTAGCAATCAACTTCCGGAGGAGCTGGTAAAGTCATGGGATGACATGTGCGCAGCTTGGGAGAAGGATGTCTTCCCCAAGAAGGCGTTCAACCCCTTTCAAATCCCGGAGGAGTTGATGACAGAAAAGCAGGTTGACGAGGAGCTGGCGGCAGAGGAGGCGGAGAGGAAAAGAGCGGGCGGCGCAGCGTATCATGAGACGCCAGCCCACAAGTTTATCAAGATGGGGTTAGAACTGGAGGCTGAACAGTGCGTAATGTCAAACCCTCGGAATTAGGAGCTGATTGTTCAAACTAGGTTTGATCTGAAGGTTCTAGTAGCCAAGGAGTTAGCTCGAACATCAAGTACCAGTAACACAACAACAACACGACGTCAATCTGAGCTCACGGAACAGAGACAGGTTTTCCTCCGCAAGCTGAAAGGCTGGTTAGATCTTCGTGCCATTTACCTGCCCGGTCTACTGCAATATCTTGTCGACATAGCGGAGCCTCACACGGATATCGGCGACAAATGCGAACATCCCGAAACGGTGCCTCTATGGCTCCCTTCCTCCATTTCCTCAAGTCGCCGGGAAAGCATTTGCGTTTCTGACTTGGCGTCCACCAAGAATCGTTACCATGAGGCCCAGCTCAGCGACTCCCTCAACGGTCTGCGGCACGTGCTTTGGGTCAAAGCGAGGATGATGCTTTTCAAACACGGCAACATTCGGGGACAGAGAGAGGGCAACCGATCCCGAACTGTCATCGATCGTGTTCATTTACGGGCTCTGGGTTTCGCAGTCAAGTACCGGAGGGGACGAATGGCAAAACTCTTACTACTGGGTAGTGGAGATTGGGAGAGGAAATGGCGAGATTTGAGGAACGAAGATATCAGGTCATATGTGGATGTGACCAAGATGAAGAAGAGGCCGGGAAGAAGGGGAACTGATGAAGAGGGGATGGAAGCGGCTCCGGAGGAGGAAGAAAGGGAAGAGGCTGATAGTTTGGGGGCAGGGGGAGCAGAAGAAGAAGACGCGGGACTTGCAGGAGGAGGTGAGGAGGTGAATCTCCTTCCGGAGAACAGAGGCGTTCACGATGGAACTGGTCAAACGCGGAATACCATTTCTTGGATCTGGCAGACCGTATCCATCAACCTGGAGGATGGCGCCAACCAGGATAACCGGGTTTTGCAGGTGGAGTGGTGTAGAAGCCGGGCCCGCGCAAAGAGAAGCAGAGAAGAAGTGTTACTGCTCCGGGAGGAGATGCGCCGAATGCTGGAGTTCTTGACGTGGAGGAGTAAAGTCTGGACGGAGAGAGCTTCCAAAAGGCGTGTAGTGGATGCCGCCACCAACGAGGGAATGGAAGTGTATGCATTGGAGCAAGCTGATTTGCAAAACAGGCTGAAAGAGAGCTTTAGGAGCTTGTGGGAGGTCCCCTTGGCTGAGTTAGGCATTCCCGCTGCTCAGACAGATCCACTCTTGGCCGAGGACGAGGGAGATATAGATGAGGATGCGGTGGGGGATGGTGAGGATCACGAGGGAGACGAGGGTGTGGATAAGCCAGATGAGGGAAATCAGGAATACGAGGATGAGTATTATAGACCAAATATTCCTGGGAGTTTATAGATTTTTTTTTTTTTTTTAACCGCCAGAATGAGAAGAGAAAGCCGTAATATTTGAGGGTTTGAAAAATGCGCCACACTTCTATGTAGAGTCTACATCCCTCCCCTCACCAATCACTGCGTTTTCTCCAACTTGTCAGATGTAGGGTACTTAGTATAGATGCAAGTGACAAAGCCATTACATCTAGACAGTTTGGCTGTATTGATGTTGATGTGTGAGTCTAACATGGCCCTATATAGATTGAAGTGTCAGCACGTAAATCATCTGTTGTCAACTTTTAGACAGGTACATGTATAGCATACTTTAACAGCTCTTAACTGTATACCCTTGTTACCTGTAAATGCTAGCTAGCATTGTGATAACAGTTGTAGCTAGCATACACGCACATAGGCGCACTTGTGTTGAATGAGGCAGAATGGCCAAGGTTAGGGTTCCGCTTTAGGAGTTCTCCCCCGGAGTGAACCAGTATATTTAAACCCTAACCCAGAACCTCCAGCGACAATCTCAGCCTGCTTCTTGACGACCACTACAAGTTCCTCCCTTTTCTCTGGCAGTCAAATACAGCAAGATACCGGAGTGCGAACAATAGCGACCATACTGGTGACAAGCCCATGAGCAACAACAGCAAAGACTTGGGTGCCCGGATGTAATTGTGCAGGTGCGTAGGATGATCTTGGGCTTGCGGAATGCCTTGTGCAAAGAGGTGTGTTTCCCTTGAACCTCTTGACTCAGAACTGCTCTCCATCTGACTACTAGATGGCTAGCATGCACAACCCAACAATGTGGACAATGAGACGCCGACGACACATACCCTTAGACAACAATGGCTGGAGGATGCCGTTATACGCTCTATATCAATGCAAAACTATCTGGTGTCTCATCTCTATCCCGCACTAACAGGCCAGGCGCGTGCATGCAGCCAGAACAACGGCGCTCAAGACCACAACCACCATCATCCATTGCAGCATACTGTTGACGTCCCATCCTGGAACTAGAGTAATTTCATACTTGAGACATAAATACTCTAGCATAGTTAGTGTAGCATATTGGGTAGTCTGCACGAAATTAGGAGAGGGTCTATACACACTGTATAAACTATATTACCTGAATGAAATGCATGCTATTAGCTCTAGATGAATGTGATATATGTATGAGCTGTAATGCAATTACGATCAGGTTGTGATGGCTTGTGCAGCTGAAGGAGCAAATTTTGACTGTTATAGCTGTCAGGTCACGGCACTTTGGGTATTGTTGGTGTTTTACTTGCAGTTGTAATCTTCATGTAGTCCGACGCGTTATGTGGTCCGGTATTGGTTAGATGGAGCTGTTTCCCCATCTGATTACTCTGTCTGTATGTCTAACTATCCGATGTCTTTCAGAAAGCAGAAAACGCAGTGAATGCTCAATGTGGCGCACGCACCAGTGCAACCAAAAGAGGTGAGATCAGGTTCCCATCATCCTTCGTCATCCCCATCATTCCCCATCATCTCATCAATTCCTGATTTACCTTTCCCTTCTCTCTTTCTGATGCATGCGTTACCCATCATATGTACAGCCCCAACGTCCATACCCAATCCACTAGCCAAGCCCCAAAGCACCTACCTTCTCCCAGAAAATGCGCCACAGCTTCTAACCCAGCTTCATACTCCAACCCCTACCCCCTCCTTTTTGCCATCCCTTTCCCATCAACGGTCCCTACCCCACCCCACCCCACACCAGGCCACCCCAGCTCCCCCCAGCCCCTAGCTACCTAACCCGCCTCTTGAACCCACCCCCATCCCAAATAGGTAGCCTGTCCCGCTCTCCTCCCCGACCGCTGACGCTCACATAATCCACCCGCCCCGCCACCCAGTGACCAGCCATCCGCACCCAGCCCGCTCACTACCCAGCCCGCCCCAGCCAGCTCTCACAGCCACCTTGTGCCAAATTGGCACTCTGGATGCATGAGGTATACGTGCCAATTGGCACGTCTCATACATGGCCCTGGCTGCTAAAGGTGCAAGTCTTCCATGTCGATGGCAATCTGAGCGAAGGCTTCCTCTAGGTCCAGAACGGGATAAACGGCTGGAAACAAGAGGTTGAGTTGAATGTCCAAGTAGTAGAGCCGAGACGAACTTATGTTCCATCCTGGAAGGTGGTGGTGCTATAGGAGCGTGTAAAATCGCTCGCAAACTGTCGACTGAAAGTCCTCATTGTGCCGCTTCGATCCATACTACATCTGGAGCGATGGCGGCGAGACAGTCAAAACCAGTCCAGTTCTGACGGTCCATCGCAGGTTTCCACACATCACGAACACCGTCCTCCGTCGTGAAGTCCAGAAGCAGTGAGAGTGCCATTATCATACGACTCATGGCAGCGTTCATTTCGACAAAATGATCGATAGCTTCTTCCATTGTAGCCCAAGTAAAATGCTGAACTGTGATTAGCTATGGTTGAGCAAGCGATCGCCTGTACTTACTAGCGAAACTCTAGCGCCATCGATCTGAACGTTCTTGAGGGCATTCTCGAATGATCCAAAGGACATGATTGCATCGCGACTGTCCAGTTGAGATAGTTGTCGCGCGACTTCGAGAAGTATCCCGCCTTGTTGTTATGTCAATTGCCGAAATGTTCATAGATAACAGACGTACGAAGATACATATATCCTTGAAAACGAGACAGCTTGATACTGAAAGCCAAGTCGTATCGACCGCCGCGAAATACAATATCAGCCGGAGTGACATCGGCGAGCGCGGGATCAACAACGTATTCCATCATATCGTGAATGGAGGGGTGATGAGCGGAAGCAAGGGTAGTCATGAGAGGATCCTCAAACTGGTCGATGTTTGGGATGTAGGAAAGGATGTTTTCGCGAGTGGCGATGTCGATAAGAGGGATTGAAGAAGCCATGTTGTTTTCCGAAGATAAACTTGACTTTTATAATAACTTAGGAAAGGGGCCGAGAATCTTCTCGTGCTAATGAGACAGCTGATTCGAGTCATCTTTGGATTCTAGGGCGAATGGTACATGATGATAAACGCAGCCAGTAGAGAGACGGATGATGGACGCGCCTGACGTCCTGCAAAAGGGTCCGCGATCGTGATGAAATAGATAGTTTCCGGGGATAGTAAAATGAACGGAGGCAAGCGCCTCATGTCGGCCTGGTGTTCTGAGCCTGGATAGTCTGGCCAGTCACCGAAAATGATAGAAGGCATAGCGAGTATCCCAAAGGTGAATTTGTCGGAGCGTGAATGTAACCGTGATCTTGAAGTAATGCCAGAGACGGCGTCGGACTTTAAACGGAGGTTCTGGATCGCGCTTTGATCCATTACTCCGGGGCGTATGGCGCGTTCTTGAGTTCCTTCGCGCTTTTCCATTTATCTTGACTTGGATCCTGGTCCTTCCATCGCACTTTGAACTTCCTAACTCTCTTATGCTTGCCTTTTCCGCGGAACAATCTTTCATCGACGATTTTATCGACTTCTGTCTCATCGTCTAGACGATCTAAGTCAGACGCGTCAAAACGCTTGGTAGGACGTGATTCGAATTCTGGAGGTGAGACTTCATATTTCTCAAGATGAGCAATGTTCAACACAGGATGAATCCGGCTATCCGCCGGCATCCTAAGCTGATAGGTGACCGGACTAAGTTTTCGAAGTATTTCGAAGGGACCGTCGTATTTAGGTAAGAGCTTCTTACCACGGCCTTTCTCCTCTTTCTTGAGGAGCTCCAGACTGTGTGGATTCAAAACCACGAGGTCACCTTCTTCAAATTCCGTGAGTAACCGTCCTTTGTTATAAGCCTTCTCTTGAAAAGCTTTACTGACTATCAACGCGTCTTTAGCGAGCATCCTTTCAGCTTCAAATCGTTCCGCCATTTCTACAGCTACCTCGTCCTCGTAAGCTTCTCTGATCTTATCCTGTCTGCCCCCCGTGTTTACGAGTTCGTTCGTAGTGCGCGGAACGAAGTCGGGATCACTGAGGAGAGCGGCTTCCGTGACTGGATGAAATCCATACAACAGGTATGCTGGTGAGTATCCTGTACTCGTATGCGGCATCGAATTGAATGCTAACATTAGTTTATCCAGATATAAGTCCCAATCGTTGCGTTGAGGGCTGACGTACACTTGAAGTGCGATTTCAAGGCCTTGATTCACAATCTCAGTCTGACCATCCGCTTGCGGATGATGTGAGGTGGTGAGTGAGCGCTTCATTCCCTTCAACTGACAGAGCTCTCTCCAGAACGCATTTCTCCAGCGTGTATCACGGTCGGTAATAACTTGCTTAGGTATCCCGTATCTTGAGACAACTTCATGAAAGAACAGTGCGGCCGTTTCTTCAGCGGTGATCTTCACCGTACAAGGCGCGAACGTAGCATATCTGGTAAGTTTGTCAACTATCACAAGCACGTTGTCGTACTTTTCCGAGGAAAGTGGTAGTTCCGGGACAAAGTCCATGGATACGACTTCGAACGGTCGAGTAGGAATCGGAATAGGCTGTAGAAGTCCTACGGGCCCGTGGCGGCGAGGTTTGATCTTCTGACATACATCACAAGTGCTAACATATCGTTTCAAATCTCTCGAGATACCAGGCCAGTAATGCGATGTCGCTAGCTTGTTGTAGCAGCGGTGATATCCAGCGTGAGCGCTCTCGATTGGTGAGTCATGTACCAATTTCATGACTTCTATTCATAACTTTTGTGGAACGCATAGCCGATTATTGCCGTTCGCGTCCTCGAAGAACAGAAGTCCGGACTCGGCATAGAAGTATTGAGGAAATCTAGCGTTGATTTCCTGATGTTCATCCTGTCGTGACTCAATAACCTCCTTGAAGTGAGGGTCGAGAAGGTAAGCATCGCGCCATCTTTCTATCTCATCTTTCAACATGATAACGTCAACTGAATATGAAACGCTGCAGTTAACCGGAATCTTACCGTTGCTGGATTCGATTTCTGTGCGTACCAAGAACATTTCGTCGTCCGATTGTGAGGACTGCACATAGCTGCTGGCTACTGTGAGTAACTTTTCTTCGAAACGATGTCCCAGCTCTTGATACATGTTTTGTAAGGCGTCTTCACTCTGTCGAGTTAGGTCTACTGAGGCTAACGTATCAGACTTCGGACCTGACTCTGGAGGAAGTCTACGCCTCAGTCTCGAAATCGGATCGATGTTAGAATGAACGCGTCCTGCTCTGTGTACTATGTTCAGATTTGGGAATGCAGAAAACACGGTACCCCAAGTCAACAATCGTCTATTCACGTTCTGAAAGGTACGACTCCACGTCAGTGCTGCATGATCCGTGATAGCTAAGATATTTCCTCCCTCGATAAGAGGTTGAAACTTGATCAGTGCCTCCTTGAGCGCAAGAGCCTCTCTCTCTGTTGGTGAGTAATTCCTTTCAGCGGATTTCAATACTCTTGACCAGTAGCTGATCACTCTTTCGACGTAGACCTCGGTGTCTTCGAAGTGCTCTGACCAACTACCCGGCTCGGGTACGTCGTTGTGCTCCTTCGAGATTGTGGTCACTAACTGAGGTACTGGTTCACCGGCTTCAAATGCGCGTCTAAGGCGATCGTACATTCGCGTGCCCTTCAGATCTCTGATGACTATAGGTTGGACTTGTTGTAGGATACCAGCTAGCCCATAGTCGCACACGTCGGTGTAAACACGGTACGGTCGTCCCGTCATTGCATACGCGCGAACAGGAGCGTTTGATAACACCTGTTTACAGAGCTCGAACGCTTCATCGTGGATCGATTTCCAATCCCAGTCAGCCTCCTTTTTGAGCAATTGAAACAAAGGCTGTGCAATCCACGCGTAAAAAGGAACATACGACGAGAAATAGACCATCATCCCCAGGAAGGTATGTAATTCTTTCACATTACGGGGTGTCTCCAACATTAGAATAGCTTCTACTTTCTCTCGATGTGTAGACATTCCTAGTCGAGAAACCTTCTGTCCAAATAGCAATAATGACTGGTATGCGAAATTGCATTTGGTTGGTAAAAGAGTGATCCCCGAATTTCTAATGGCAGATAGGATCTGATTCAAGTGTACTATATGATCCTCGAATGTTAATGAGAATATGACGATATCGTCGATGTATACTAGAGCAAAGATCCACAAGAAAGGAGCAAGAACTTCTTGCATGACACGCTGAAATACGCTAGGTCCGTTTCGATAACCGAACGGCATCCGAGCAAAGCGCCACAGTCCTCGATGGCATCGAAAACTTAATGGATCACGCGAGTCTTGATGTATGGTGAGCTGCGTGAATCCAGAAAGGGCGTCCAAGGTGGTTAACCATTGTGCTCCGTTTAGAGCTTGCGTGATATCTTCTTGGCGAGGCAAAGGGAACTCATCAGGGATTACCATTGAATTCAATTTACGATAGTCCACTACCATACGTGGTTTGCCGTTGCGATAAACGATGAATGTTGAGGCCGCCCAGGGACTCGTCGAAGGCTCGATAACCCCCAGTTGTATCCACAAATCCATCTGTTTATCTATAACCTCACGATTGGCCGGTGATGCTGGAAACGGTGGTAGTGATACCGGCGATGTGTTTGGCTTCAATGAAATACGCACCTGAGCTTCGTAGTTGCCCAATCTTCCGTCTAGACTAAACACGTCGCGATTTTCTAACAACACACTCAACAACTGCTCCCGTTGATTGTTCAAAAGATCTGGCGAAATCTTTACAGATGACAGAAATTCCTTAGATGAAGTTGGCTCAGGTGGCGTGTCAGCCGTTTTCGGTCCTCCTTCGATAGGTTCTGTTGCGGAAGGGTCATCCGGCTCGGTCGCATGACGCTGAGCTTTCGAGGTGATCTCGCTCTGACTGATGATCATCGCTGATCGAGTCTCGGCGCCGAACCCCGTTTTTCTCGCATTGATGGCCATCGCGCGAACTAAAGCCGCGTGTTGCTCTTGCTTTTCCACTACTCGGATGTCCTTGGATGGCTTGTCGAGCCAATTTCGAGGATTGAACCCCTTGGCGACTACTTGCCCGGCCGCTATCACGACTGGCTCGTCCGAGAAGTTCGAGATGTGAAGAAAAGATTGATCGCGTAGAATCAATGAGTCCGGTGAGCCCCAGAAGTTCCTACCGTTGGAGTCTTGCTGTATTGACTTTTCAACAAAGAGGCTATCAGAATTTAACGGAGACTGCGCCGTGATCGGTACTTTGACACAAGATTCTGGTCCTATGACGGTCCGTCTTCCGGCGCGTACTTCTCCTGAATTAGCGCGTCTCTTGAGTTGAGACTTTCTTTTCTGAGCTTTTTGATGAAGCTGAGCTCTATTCAGTGTCGATTCTGAAATCGCTCTCGCTACGCACGTCTTTACTGAGAAGGACCTACCGTCTTCCATTATACGCGGATTACTAAGTGAGTTTTCTACTTCCATTTCGCGTCTGGTGTCCGAAAAGTTGATAAAAGTCTTAGAATCTCTTCGAATTGTTGAAAGGGAGTATTGATCGGCGAAGTCATTCCCCAGAATAAACGGTGAACTCATGCCTTTAACAATGTATGCATCAACCTTCATTTGTACGGGACCTTTAGCTGTATCGAAGTACAGATCAAGCTGCACATAGTTCGATATCTCGGACGCTCCCGTGACCTGAATGAGATTTATCAGTTGACCTTGACGCGCTTTCGGGTGTGTAGAAAGTCTTTTCCATGCAGATTCCGAAATCAATGTGATGTCAGATCCTGAATCGACAATAACTCTGATAGGGTCTGCATTCAATGTATCGATCCTCGCTTTTGTCTGCGTGGCCTTGCTACCCAAGAAGGAACATCCAGGTGGCCTTGCCATAATTCGCTTCAATTCCAATAACGGTCGACTTGGGTGAGTAAGAGGATCATCCTTCACTCTGTAACTGACTTCGTCGATCTCCTTTGCTAGTCACCGTCTCGACCTTCGATTCATAGCGGATTTCTCATAAAATGCCGCGCATGCTCTAGCACTACGTGCTGGAGACGAATACGCGTTCTTTACCGTCGCCGAGTTTGCGAAAGAATCCGTATCAGGTATGCCCCCGAGTCTCTTGTATCTAATTCATCTTCTGACTGAGTAGATCGAGAGGCATCACCAAAATCCGGCTCCGACTCAGATTCATCTCCCAGATAACGATCTAATTCATCCAGGACGTCGCAATATAGATCGTCATAGTCGTCAAGCGCCTCTCGCAGGTCCGAATCCGTCTGTGCTAAACGCGTTCTAGCTGTTCTCATAGCTTTCTTCGCGTATTTGCACTCTCGATCCTAGTGCATCGCGCTCCCACAGTGTCTACATGGTCGAGCACCTTTGGCTTTTGGTGTCAGACCCTTCGTAGTGACGTTGGAATCGTCCTTAGGGAATGCAGGTGGCGGTAGTTTCTCTGACGCGCCTACTAGATTAACTCGAACGTTTCGTTCTCTCATCGATCGATCGTCGAATCATCTGTCCTCGTATCGCGACTTCTGCGGGAGACACTCAATGAGAGCTTCCTCATGAAACCGTATGGCACGCTGCAAATCTACCAAATTCTGATACAGGTGCATTGTCAAAATCATGTTCCACTGACTAGGAACACCTGACATAACCTCGCTGATCATCTCTGAATCGTCAAAATTATACGCCGTAGACAGTAGATCTGTTTTACGAATGAAATACTCGCTGGGAGACTCCTTGATATGTCCGTTTTCACAAAATTTAGCATCTCCGGCGCGCTTACGAAGCTTCTCCCACCATTTCTTTGTCATGTAGTAGCCCGCAATCTCACTTCTGAGAGAGATCCAATTTGATTCCACCATCTTCCTGTGATTAGGATGCATCGACCAGTACCAATCACTAGCTGCTCCGGTGAGCCTCTTTAGTACTATCTTTCCAAGTTGTACCTTCATTCGTGTGCTCATGTCGGCCAGGTTGTCCATTTTGTGAAGCCATTGGATTAGGGTGTCTGTATCACCATCCCACTGTTCGACATCGCTCAATTTCAGTTTCATATCGAAGTGAGCTTCCAATGATTTGTTGTTATCGGGATTCAAACTAACGGCCCCGTGATGAGACGGATCGCCTCCACCTCCTGGATCGCCTCCGTTCAGTGGACCACTGCCGCCGCCTGCCGAAGATGTGTTTGGACATCCGCCACCTCCACCGCCTGATCCGTTAGGTGGACCTCCACCTCCGTTAGGTGGACCCCCACCTCTGTAAGGTGATCCTCCACCTCCATTAGGTGGTCCATTGTCCCCAGGGAATCCTCCGCCGTTTCCAGAACCGCGATTCGGATTGAAATCTGCCAGAGGATTAGGTTTTCGTTCATGCGGCTGATGGCTTAACGCGAATCTCTCGTTAAATGAAGTGCCTTGACCGTTATCATGGGTCGTCTCTTGTGCTTGAGTGGTTGATGAAGCGTATGGAGACGCTTGGCTGAAGGGCTGCGAGGGCATGGGTACATTTGGTCTGTCATATCCATATGCTCCCAATACTGGTTTCTGCGCAGTTGATGGCGCGTTTTGCCTACTAGAGTCTGATCCATAATGATTGATATGTCCTCCAGGCCCATACGGTTCATTAAACGATTGTCCCGTTATATCAGTTTGCGAAACATTGTTGACAAACGGGGCATTCTGATTATCTAGAGATCCCTGAGTCATACGACTAGACAATGTAGCGGGTCTCCCTGAGAGACTCGACGACTGTCTGAACGCGTCTAACTGAGAAGGGAGTGGTATTCGCTCTGCTTGCGGACTTGCAAAGGGTCCTTTCCCAGCTATACTAGCTCCGCGAGTGGCATACTGCACTGGTTTAAACTGAGCATTCACTGGGTCGCTGGACTCGTGTACGGATAACGGAGTGACGCGGGCAGAAGGGATGCTATGATCGAGGTTCGGATCTGATGCTTTAGCAGGCTCGTCTATTTGTACCCGTCTACGAGCTGCTAAATGGCTCGATATGGAAGCTTCCTCTCTTGATAATTCAGGCATCCTAGACGCGGAGGGACTGAATTTAGGACTCCATGGCGTACTCGGAGGTTGTAATGTTGATGCAGTGGCTTGATACTGCTCTACTCGCGCCTGCAACATCCGAGATTCGTCGTCCATTTCACCACGGGTTGGAGCACCAGTATTCCAATCATGATATTCGCTAAGAGTAGCTAAAATATCTTCACATTGAATGATGAAAGACAATACAAAGACCTCGTAATCAGCTTCAAATACCCATGTGTCACGAATCGCCTCTATTTTGCTCCTTCCATCACGTGTTCCCCACTCCCGACATCGACACATTCTTCCATCTCTTCATTCACCTCGGCCTGGGCCTAGCCCACACTCCCCTGTCATCCATCGTCTTGGCATTGCCTGGACCTGCCCATCAGTGGTCTGATGACCATCTGGGTCCACTCCGGACCGGTTATTGTTCTCACTCCGGCCCGCCTATTGTCTCGCCACATTGGGCCTTTCTATTGTCCTATTGTTCTCCCTTTTTGGATACACAGCCACGGACTCTGTATATATATAGTAGCTCCCTCTCCCCTAGTTTCCTCAGTTTGTCAACTTCGTCTACTCACTGTTCGGTCGCCCCCTGCACTGTAGTAGCCTTGCTCTCTCACCGCTATCATCTATCCTATCCTCTTGTTCATCCTCTTGTCCCTGTCTTGTGTGACTTGGGTGGTTGTCTTAGTATTCGGACACCGCTCATGACACTTTGACAAACTCTCCTACACCCACCTCACACCCTCGCTCGTCGCATGCCCGCCGACCGTACAACCTCTGAAACACCATCTGACTCTCAACCTCTTACCTTCAAGAAGACTTCGGTCACTACACCCCGTACGTTAACCCATCGAGAAGCTCTCTTTCACAATCTACCGGCCGCTATTAGGGCTCGTCATCGCGGAGATTACCGCAGCTTCTGGCGTGATACCGATACCGGTCCACGCACTCGTACCCCTCCACCATCGCTCGGTACACAGCAGACCAAGCGCCGCCTACACCACCTGTCGGCGCCTACCTTCATCAAGGGAAATACTATCTCTTCGACGAAGACTACACACCCCAAGAAATCTTCTACGAATCAGAGGACGAAGAAGGCTACCCCGCATCTTGGCACTACATTGTCTCTGACGGAGACAAGTACTACCTTGAACCACACGAACACGAGGAAGCCCAAAGACGTTTAGAAGAGCGCAATCAAGCTGAGTTACAGCCATCCACCCAGACACCAAGCTCACCAGTACCTTCCTCTTCAGCTCCCCCTGCTCCACCGTCTCCTGTTACACCAGAACAGACCTACTCTAGCCCTGCCCCTGTTTCCCCAGTTCCACTTCCTATTCAGGACAATCCATCGCCTGCACCCCAGTCTCCTGTTCTAGATCCTGATCCCCCTGAACCATCAGAACCACCGTCTTCCCCGTCTTCTCCTCCCAACCCCTCTCGATCTCCATCTCCATCTTTTCCAGTTCCTCCTGCTCCCCTTATCATGGCTATGCAAATCAGCATCATTTCACCCTCATTCCCCTTTCTTCTCCTTTCCCTGTTCGAAATGTTGACGGTACCGAGAACGTCATGGGCTGGGTTCGACACTATACTACCCAGCGTGTTCGGATCTACAGCCGAGACGGTCACTCCTATCACGAAGAGCTAATCGAGCTTTATGTCACAGACATTGGTGATCACGATGTCATTCTTGGCACCGACTGGCTCGACGAACACAACCCAGAGATAGATTGGGCTGGTGTTCAGGTAGATTTCACTCGATGCCCCGACTCCTGTATCCTCAAGAACCCACCAGTGACTGACGTACGTGCTCACGCTAAACGTATTCCCATCCCCACTAAATGCTCTCCCCACGACCCTCGTCTTCATCATCGAGACTACCAAGTTCAATGGAAGGATCGCGCAGGCAACCTCCGGCCTGTTCCAGTCCAGCGTACAGCTGGACAACGCCGAAGCATCCGACCCCGAGTTTACAATCGGGTTCAAATCCCTGTTGTCCTATTCACCGAGGACGATGACGAAGAAGAAGAGGTCCCAAGAGAATGGGAAGAGCAGATGTATACTCAAGTGTTCCGGGATGATTATCCCCGTCCGGTGCGAGATCCACAACCTCCTGACGGTCCCTCTATTCAAATTCGCGCTGGATTTAGCAAAGCGCAGGAACTTGCCGAGGCTAGTCAAAAGCCTAAGGACACTCGTCCCCTCGCTGAGCGTATTCCCTCTCAGTACCATGCCTATCTCACCGTCTTTGACAAGCACACCTCGGACCGGCTTCCCAAACACAGTCCCTGGGATCACGCCATCGACCTCAAACCTGGGTTCCAACCTAAACCATGCAAAACTTACCCGTTGTCCGTAACCGAGCAAGCCGAGCTCGACGTGTTCCTTGATGAGAATCTGGCTAAAGGGTACATCCGTCCCTCTAAATCTCCTATGGCAAGTCCCTTCTTCTTTGTTAAAAAGAAGGATGGAAAACTACACCCAGTTCAGGATTATCGAGAGCTCAACAAGGGCACCATCAAGAACGAGTACCCATTGCCCCTTATTGCTGAGCTGATCGACAAGCTCAAGGGTGCCCGATACTTCTCCAAAGTCGACCTCCGCCAGGGCTTCAACAATTGCCGCGTCAAAGAAGGACACGAGTGGAAAGGTGCATTCAAGACCAACCGCAGCCTATTTGAACCTTTGGTGATGTTCTTTGGTCTTATGAATTCTCCCGCTACGTTTCAAGCAATGATGAATACCATTCTCAAGGACCTCATTGACTCTGGAAAAGTCGTTGTGTACATGGATGACATCCGAGCACGATCTCTATGCCAAGCCTGAGAAGTGCACCTTTGAAGCTGAGTCAATCGAATTCCTCGGGCTCATCATCTCTCACAACGAAATTCGCATGGATCCCGTCAAGGTAGATGGCGTTGCCAACTGGCCACTACCTCGCAACGTCAAGGACGTGCAGTCATTCCTCGGCTTTGGGAACTTCTACCGCCGCTTCATCGAAGGGTTCTCCAGAATCGCACGCCCCTTGTTCGATCTAACCAAGAAAGACGAGCCATGGATCTGGAAACCGGAGTGTCAAGAGGCCTTTGAGGCACTTAAAGATGTGTTTACATCGTCACCCGTTCTCATCATGCCCAACCCTGATAAACCCTATCGGGTGGAAGTAGACGCTTCCGACCATGCCACAGGCGGAATCCTGTCCCAGACGGGCGACGACGACCAATGGCATCCTGTTGCCTACATCTCTAAGTCCCTCTCTGAACCTCAACGCAATTATGACATTCATGACAAGGAACTCCTCGCTATTATCCGCGCTCTAGAAGCCTGGCGCCAGTACCTCGAAGGTTCGGCACACCCGGTTGACGTTCTCACCGATCACAAAAACCTCGAATATTTTGCCAACTCGCAAAAGCTCAGCCGACGACAGGCTCGTTGGGCACTATTCCTCACTCGCTTCGATTTCACTCTCACTCATAAACCTGGTATCCAGAACCATAGCGACCCACTCTCCCGCCGGTCGGATCACAAAGAAGGGGTCGATGACGACAACACTAATAGGGTACTCCTTGATCCGAAGTTCTTCCGAATCCGCTGATGTGCAGTGTGATAAAGCGGCGTGAAATAACCACTACTAAACCAACAACAAATCTACTTGTACTTAGGTAGGAAACGGATTGGTCGAGATAAGGTGTCGTATATTGGTTCACGGATAACAGGCTTGTTAAGGCTTAGCAGGACTATACGTCCGTTTTATATGCATGAATGCAAGTTTGAAGGGGGTTATGAGTGAATAGGATCTCCGCGTTGCACTTAGTCGAATAAAGGTTCGTAGCCAGATAGAGCTAAACAGTAAGACGCGCGACTAGGTCGGGAACGCTCACAGGTAGGTATCTTATGTGTTTGGTCTGCTTTGACGGACAACTGTTGCTAACAAGCTATCACGCGTAGAGTCCTTCAACACCCAACTAAATCCTCTACTTTAGTACAACTCGATCGTCTTCAGAGTCTATCAGATACTGTGCCTACAAGAAACGGAATCGGCTACTTAACGTCGCACCAGTTAGGCTAACTAAGCTTCCTTTTTACAGGCGGTTGTCTCTGGGGAGACGATTGCTGATAATTGGATTCGTGCGGTATCTCTGGGGAGAAGTCCGTATTCCCGAAGGTTACTGGGTACTGAAACGCTAAGGTTCTGTGCGTCTTCGAAGTTCTTAGGTCTTAGGTATCTAGCCACTTAGGCTTCTTAGGACTCTTTACTCTGCTTGGTTACTTGGGTTCTTGGGGACTTGGAATCGTTCGCAATCTTTGATTGAACTTCTTAATTGGGCTATAAAACCCGAGTTACGACTAGGTACAGATAAACGCTTTGTGGGCTTTTTACTGCGGGGCACTAAACTAACTTATTACACCGTCTTCGTCCTACTTATATACTGCTACGAATACGGCTAGGTAAGCTACATTACTACTACACGGTTATTGGTCGGTCCGTTCGGACCTTCATCGTTAATCAGCACACACGAGAAAAGTCACAAGACTAGCCTCGTTCTGTGTATAAGCCAGTTTACTCTCTGTTTAGATGTTGCATAGATTACTTGTGAAGCTCCGGCACGCACAACTGCACGCCTTCAGATAAGCAATCCTAGCCTTGGCGTTCCGACTTAGAACGCTGTCTTAACTAGCCCAGTGCTTTGTATAGGCGTGAGCCCACTCAAATTACACCGACATATGTTACGCATATGTTACTTAGCCAGTTGCTATGGTAGGGTTTATTTCCCTCGGGACCCACAATGAACTTGGACCACGATCGGCTTGGCATGATGATTCATCATTCCGTTCGCATTGTGGATGTCGGCCGAAGTTTACTTGATAGTTTCTACCAATGATATGGCGAGCACACTAGCTTGTGATTTGACCGTTAAGTCGCTTGTTCTTCTTGCGGGGATATCTGGTGTTACGAATATATCTCGCATTATTCTTATGTGTCACGTCGAGATTCATTGTATTGACCGTATTTGGTAATGAACGCTAGGTTCTGGTACATCGCGATTGGACTCCCGTCTTGGGTACTGATGTCTAGCCTGTTAAGTAGATCGGCTGCACTCGGTGTCTTATACTTGACTGATAATGAGTGTGTCGCAGCTTAACTCTTAAAGATATTGAGTTCCTCCTAAAGGAGGGGACAACTTGAGTGGGGATATTCAGCCCTGGATGACCTATTACGGTCTGATGTTCCATGCTAGGAGCGCTTTCCTTGTCCTAGAAAGCGGCTCCGTGTTGTCTTTAAGTAGCTCGATCTGTTCTTGGCTTGCTGCATATTGTGGACATAGGCTATATAGAAATCGCAAAATCTGGGCTTTCTAGCCATGTAATTCCATCATGCATATCATCTCCCCTTAACTTAATTGATGGTGTCCGCGCCATCCCGGGTAAACCCTCACTTCTTGTTCCAAACCCGTTATCTAGCCTGATCATCTTGTATCGCGGACTAGTCGATGGTCATTTACATACTTCGACGTGTTGCGTGACATTTCCCGCCTCGAGGCGCTTGCCAGTTTAGCCATATAAACCGTAGAGTCTTACTGACATCCGTATCCTACATTCTTGGATACTCCTCTATCATGGCACCTCCCAAACAATTCACTGGCCTTCGTCCTCTTGTCCTTAACAGCCTCCAGACTGTTTCTCTTTCTGTTCTTCAAGGTCGCGCTACCTTGGCCGAGAAACTCAAGCCCGTCGTATTGGGTGCAGAGTTCCCGTCTAATGGGGCGCCTAGTCTTGCCAAACTTTGGCCCGATTTACAACAGGCTACTTGGCGTTTACTGGCGACTTCTACGCTTCCTCGTACGGTCGCGAACGTTCAGCTTTTGGCTGAAAAGTTCGATGCCGTGGCTGGTGCTATCGCGGTATGTCTTATTTCGCTAGTTATAATCTTAACACTAACTAGCCTATTCACAGGCGGCGAACCCCTCGCTTCAGAGTAAGGATCCCAACCTAGTTATTCCTGACTGGATGCCAGCTCTCATCTGTGATCTTCGGTCCTTGATGGGTTATATCAGCGCTGAGTGTGGCGTCAATCCTCATCATCCTGATCTCAACCTCCCAAATCTGTTGAATCCCATTGTCCAGACTTGTACCAAACGCGGTACTCTGGCCTCTGAGCTCTATCATGTCCCCGAAGATCATCCCATGCATCCGAAATTTAAGTCGGCGGCTCCCACGGCAACTTCCGCTACTACCCCTCCAGTCACTAGGAGCAAAGGAAAGGGCAAGAAAGCTGTGGTACGTGGTTTTACTTCTTAACTAGCTTGCTTCTTTACTAAATCTGACTTAGAAGAGCGCTCTTTTGATCGACGAGATTCTCGAAGCCGTCGGTGATGAGAAACCTCGCGTTGTGTCTTCTTCGTCCGTCAAGAGTGCTATCCCTCTTCCCGCCGAGGACATAGGTGAATTTCTTCGTCCTACTCCTGGTTTTAACTGGGCTGAGGATGTTGAAGCTATGGACTCCGACTCTGGTGAGGATGAGTCCTCCGATGATGAAGTCGAAGCGAGCTCATATCTTCTTACAAGCTCAATTAGTTGCCCGGCTGATTCGCGATTGCAGGAGCTTTCTGTCTCTTCGACTTCAACTTCGCGTCCTGAGAGTGCTGTCACCCCCAAGGTACCTTTATTCTTAGCTTGATTCTTGGTAACAGGCTACTTACATTGCCTTTCTAGGTGAAATACCTTCCATTCGCTGCAGTGCCAGGCATGGACACTAACGCCCGTCTTTTTATTAAGGCTATCCGGGTCTTAGGAGCTGCCAATGCTGTATCGGAACCCGAACCTGCTCCCGTTAAGCGCAAACTCAACGTCAACGCAGAAGGGTCTCGTCGCCTTGCTAAGGCCCTTCGTCCTGCCACCTTCAATGTCGAGCCTATCTTACTTGATCAGCTCTCTTCTAGTGGGTTACTTCATTGCTGTCCTTATTATTGTCACTAACTAGCTGGTTTCTTGCAGCTGTCCAACATGTCAACGGTTACAGCGCTGCTATTTCGGCTATCCTCAAGCGTATGCATATTCTGAACAATATCAACGAGCCGGCGGGTATTTCTCCGGGTGTCATTGCCGCTGAGCACTCTTACCGTCATGAGTTGTCATTGACTCTTAATCGTGTTCACGGAGAGATGCAGACCTTCCTTCGTACTCGCAACTTGTACCTCGGCGCAACTGATGCTTTGGTTTAATTCTTACTTAGCCTCTTTCTGAATCCTTTTGTAACGACTTCATGACTAGTTTTGTGACGAGAATTATAGCTACTAGGTAGAAAAACCTTCCCCTTCCTTGGACTAGTAGTCGGAGGCTTTGTCGTTATGTACTTCTTTCGTGACTTTTCTCTTTGTACATGAATGTCTGTTTTTGTACGTGCCAAATGTGACATAGATTTATTGCCATTGATCGAATGAATAATTCATCGGTAATGAAACAAGAACAGAACGTTCCAAGGCCTTGCGGTCGTGTGTCAATCTAGCCCGATCTTGATCAGACTACATTGTGAGCCCCATTTACTGACGGGGTTTTTCTTATCTACCCTTCTTAGCCAGATCGTTCTCTATAAAAGGGGTCGTCCTCGACGCTCTTTTCTTCAGCCACATCATGCCTCCTTCATACATTCTTCCTTTTGCCGAACTTCGTCTCAAAAGCTTCCGCAATCTTCTCAACCGTCACTCGGCTGACAAGTTCTTTGCCATCGAGGCCGAGTTCGCCCTTGCTAGCTCGCTTGATATTTTTCATCGTTCCCTTCATTTTCCCATTGTCGAGCGTACCAACGGCCAACTTCAATTGGTTGATTGCTCAGTTACTCTTGATCGTCCTGGGGAGGAACGCGAGCCTGTCTTCCTGGATGAACCCAACCTTCTTCGCTTGGGTGTGGAGGAAGTTCACGACGCGCCCACCGCTCGTTATATGATTCACGTCTTGGTGAGTAATTTCTCCAGTTATTTCGCTTGTTTATATTGCGCTAACTAGCTGGTTGTAGCGTCGTTATGCTCCCTTGTGGCAACACCCCGAGTTGTTTATCAACCGGACCAAGTCCAACTTCTTCCTCATGTACTTGACCGCTGTGGCGCAATTGCGTAAATGGTTCAACGGTGGTCATGCCAAGACTTTAGACTCTCTGACGGGAACGGACTTCCTGGATCGTCCCTATCTAGAGGCTCATATTTTCTTTCCTGTACTTTATCGAGAGGTCATGGATCATTATCTGGTGTGTGGCGTATTTCGCCCGATCACCTGTTCCTGACTTCTTTCTTAGCTTGAATCGGTCTTGGGTGCTCATGACGGTCTCTACGATTGTATTCGTTGGATGACCAACGAGCGCGAGTCTCGTTTCTTGCGCACCCTGGCCATTAATACCGTCGATTCCCCTCCTTATATTCAGGAAACCGTCACTTGGTGGGATGCCTACAGTGCTTGTCATGCCGTTCTGTTCCTCAAGCCAGATCCCGAGGTCTTTCAACGTCCCAATATTATCCGTGAAAGCATCCCTATGAACAACCGTGAACATCTAGAGCCGTACATAGCTTGATTTCATTCTTTTAAAATCTGGCTGCTTACGATGTACGTCTTCAGTCAGCAGTTCGAACTCCCAGGTGTTTTCGACGGTTTCTGGTTCATCAATTGGCAGACAGCTGGTGAATGGGAGTACGGCCAGCTTCGCGAGGTTATCGATGGTTTGGCCCCAAAACATATTTCATTGTTCTTTCGTCGACTGTACGCGCTGGAGTTTCCCCCTAAGTTCACTTACCATGCTACTTAAATACAGTCTCTTACTGTACTTGCATGTGTATCCCCTTAACTTAGGATGGTAACTTGCTACTTGTCTCCAATTATCTTTGTTTCTTAAATTTTGTAGTCGCGTCTTAGTTCCATGACGAATATGTTACATTTCATTTGAGCTAAAACTTCTCTTATACATTTTTTATAAGTCCCAGTGGGTATTCTACTTTCGCTTGTATCGAGTACGACGCGACGGTCCCGGCTGCTTGTCCTCCTCACTACTCGTCGTCTTCTTATCCGACTTCTTTTTCTGGCTAGTCGAGTGGACTCGCTTCTTGGGCCTCGTATCTTCTTCGCTGCTTTCCTCTTCGCTCGACTCGACTATTTGGCGTGCTTTGCCCTTGCTCGTAGTCTTCCGCTTTCGCTTGCTAGGTCTCGACGATGGTCCGGGCTGATTATCGTCCTCGTCGTCTGCTTCCTCGGCGTCTGATTGCTGTTGCGCATTCCGTTTGAAACGCTTCCTGCCCGTCTGCGCGTTTGGAAGGGTTACCCGCCTACGAGAGGGTCCCCGAGCATCTTCGAAGGGTACTAGCAGGACTCCATTGCTAAACGCTGGTTGGCAGACGTGGCCTTGGGCGCGGGTTCTGTCGCATTTGATTATGCCACCCTTGCCTTTCCTAGCCCGTTTCCTCGCCTTGTCTCTGGTACAGTTGTCCATGTACCAAAAACATTCCGCGCACTTGTTGACCTCCGCTCTAGTGTACGGTGGGTTCCCGTTAGCCCTGATACGAGTACGACCGTCATAGAAGAAGGGCACGTCCGACTCGTTGCAGTATTCTTCCTCCGAGGGCATGTCCGGTTCAACCGGCTTTTCTGCTTCGTCATCGTCTTCTTCCCTAGCTCGTTTCTTGCCCTTCGCTACTCTAGCGCGATGTGCACGAGTGGTTGGCGATTCTGGCACTACTTCAGCCTCGCTGGGTGGCCCACGAGCTTCTTGACGCGACGACGGAGATGGAGGAGGTGGTGGAGGAATTACCGGGTCAGCGCCAGACCCATTTCTGGCTCGTCTTCGGCGACCCCAGTCGGTTCATCGTACCCGGTTCTCTCATGCGGCGAGGTAACAAACTTGCTGACTTGTTTAGCTCGTTTATTCTTTCTCGAATGAGGAGATGGGGACGGCGATGGCGACGGTGACTGTGGTGGTGGAGGAAATGGTGACGAAGGAGGCGGGGGAGGAGGCGGCGAAGGGGGCGGTGGATCTGGTATTCCTCCTCCTAGTCGCTGTTGGATGACAACGTGATGGTTATTCACGATGACGAAGTACGCGTCTGTCTTGATGTACTCATCCTCGATGTTCCTCCGTGTCCCTCTGTCGTATTCCATTCCTTGTACACCTAGCTGGATCTTATCATCTTCATCCAACTCGAGTGTGCTTCTCCATAGTAAATCGTCCATCGATTGTATGGCTGAGATATCTAGCCTGGTCGACGCGTATAATCGCTCGACGTTGTGGAAGATGCGGTACCAGATGGGGTCCAGTTCCAAGTTTTGACGTTCTCGGCTAGACTTGCAATCGGCGAAGAACTCGCCTGGCCGACGAAGATAATCCGACGCGGTCTTTCGTTCTTCGAGACTGATACGCAGAGAGATGGGGAAGGAGGGGCGCAGACAGAACCTTAACTCGTTCTCGTCCTCGCCGACTTCTTCCTTGTCGCCTTCCGAGTGGTACTCGAACTCGTTCCCCAAGAACGTGTCCACTCTGAACGGCAGCCATGCCAACTCTTCATAAGTCTTGGACGGCACCTTGACGATGAAGTTGGTTGCCAAACCGCACCAGTACTCTTGAATGTCTGGCGAGCGGTCGGCCATCCGGTGTGCGTTAAGCACTTCGACGATAGCTCTGGGTTCCACACCTATCTTCTCGAGATCCTGAATTGTGAAGGGCACTCGATAGCTTTCGGGGACGGCTTTGTTGAAGACGAAACCTCGTAGATTTCGGTACAGCTTGAAGTAGTCCGTAATCTGTTCCTCTTCTGGCGCACCATCGTCTATCGTAGGCCGCATGTCGAATCTGGGTTCGGTTGGCTTTTCGAATCCTTTCATAGATGCGGGGATCTGCTTCACTGTAAGTTATCTAGCCAGCTAGATAAATCGAACAGCTTACCTTTATCTTCAGCGTCGCTTTCCCTTTAGATTTCTTCTTGGGCGTAGCGATTTTCTTGACTTTGGAAGGTCCCGGCTACATCATAATTTAGCTCGATTTTCTTGACTTTGAGTTTCGAGATATTCTTACCTTTTGTTGCGGCTGAGGTGCCTCTCTGCCTTTTCTTCCATCTCCTGTCACTTTCCTCGCCGTTTGCCTCGTCTTGAAGCGCGACGTCTGAGGTACTGTCTCCGGCTTGGTGTCCAGTTCCCACCTCTCCTCGTCTGCTGGCGGTTCCGGCGTTTCAAAGAAAAGCGGTTCTGCGTTGTTGGGAGGAGGAGTGAAGATTTCTGGAGTCTGCTCTTCTTGGTCGATAGAATACTCGCTTATATCGCCCATATTGTCGAACGGGTGTTCGGTCTGTTTTTACTTTTAGCTAGCCCAATAGCTTGTTTTGTTCTAGGACTTACCACGAATCCCTGGTTGAATTCATATGTCTCCCAGAACGCGGGCTTCTTCATCCAGTCGCGTGTATACGCGTCCCATGTGCCGTAGAACATGACATAGTCTAGCTGGAACCGTACATCGGAAGAGTATTCCTTGATTTCTTCCCGGTGTCGGTACGCCCATACCACGGCCAGACAAAAGAATTCGTGGCGTCTCTGCGCGAGTCGCAGGAACCACTTCGCTAGCTTTTCGATGCGATCCGGGAAGCCTTCTAGCTTAGCTGCTTTTGTCCTAGATAGCACCGACATCTCCAGGTCTCCGTTCGGACTCTCGTGGTCGACGCCCAAGTAGAGATACCCAGCTTGTTCTAGCTTCTGCTGTCTCTGTTTCCTCTGTTCAGCAGTCTCCTTGGTTCGGCTAGACCCTGCTCTAGGAGGACGATCGCTAGTAGAGGATCCTTCACGAGTGGCAGTCGGCTGGTAGACGATACTCATAGCGGTGGGCAGAGCGGTTAACGGCTAGGTAGGTTGGTCTTGATAGCGAAGCGCGTCAGGCTGGACTTGGTGGTAGCGGAAAGAGTTGTCTGAGCTCTTTACGCCACTAGTAATACCGTCTGATTGATGTCCGTTGTGCAGCCTCTTCTTAATCTGCGCATTGATGTACATCACTCGGTACTTGAGTTTATTTCGCTGCGCTCTTGCTTCTCCAACCCGAATCTCTGGCTCTTTCTCTTTCTTCTTAGTCCCTAGCATGTCTGTGTTTGCCTCTTACAATGCTACCATTGTGCAATTTCCGCTTTTCAAAATTCGCGATCCTTCGCGTTCTATCTCGCCTGATCGTTTCAATCGAAAATTTCTTCTTCTGCTACCACCGTGGTATTCTACTCCCTCCTCTCTTTTCTTTTTCAGATGGTGTCCGCACCATCCTTGCTTCGTCTTTCACTCATTCCTTTTCGCTATATCCAGCGAACTTCTTCTGGCTAACTTTCCATTGGGACCGGCACCCCGGTCCGGGTTTCTCCGGTTCTTCCCCTCTGGGAATCTGGCGCGTTATCTAATCGCCTTTCTTTGTTAGCTCGTTCACCACCTTGACTGCTCCATCTTTGATTCTTTGTAACTTCTCAAAGAACTTCTTGCCTAGTGTGGACTTGTCCTGCCTCGCGAAGAACGGTATCACTCGGAACTTGGCTATTTTATTCCTCAGCACCGTCCCATCTAACTCGCAGAGCACGTAATTTCCACGGGTCGTTCGAGCTATTACAGCGTACGGACCCATGAAACGTTCCTTGAACTTCTTATTTAGCTCTTTCTCTATGCGAGTATTTCGGACTAACACTAAGTCGCCTGTTTCGAACACGTGCTCTGGCATGGAGTGGATATAATCTTCCATGTACTTCTCCGCGGTTCTCTTCTTGGACAAGGTCACTCTTTTTCTCATCTCTTTCACGTCTTCTCTATGCTTAATTAGTTGTTTAGCTCGATACGCGATGAGATCACTATGTGAGATGATTCGATCTGGCGTATCGATTAACCAAGTTACTTCTTCTAGATCTAGTGGCAGGATAGGATCGCATCCTGTCACTCCATAGAATGGTGACGTTCCTATTGACCTTTTGACTGTTATTCTTTCGGCCCATAACACTTCGTGCAAATACGCGGGCCAGTTTACGGGATTGCCTCTACACACTTTGAATAGTGACTGACGTATATCCCAATGTCCGCGTTCAACTTTTCCATTAGCTTGCTTGTTATAGGCGGTAATCCGAATTCCTTTTATTCCATATTTCTTCTCGATGTGCAGTAATGCTTTCGTGATCGCAGGTCCATTGTCTGTTACGATCTCTTTTAAACAACCCCACCGACAGAGAATGTCTTCAAAGATCCATTCCCCCAGAGTCTCCGCTGTTTCATTGACTAGCGCTCTTGCCTCTGGCCATCCGGTGAGTCCACACCGAGCTACTGTAACTCCGTTATAGTTCTTGTACTTATCGTTCTTATGATCAGTTCCTGAGTTTGGCATCTTAAAGGTATCTATGTACGCTCGTTCGAAAATTCCTGGTGTTGTCGTTATCGTTGGTTCGACGTGGATCAACGTTTTCTGCCTCTTCTGACAGAGTAAACATGTGCGTACGTACCACTTTATATCCGCTTCCAGTCCTGGCCACCAGAAACGTTTACTAACTAGCTTTTGTACAGAGTACTGTCCCTTATGACCACTTTTATCATGCAACATCTTGACTACTGACAATCTTTGAGGCTTTAGAAGAACACGTTTATGTTCGCCTCCTTTGTCATTCTTATATAGCCTGTTGTTTCGTACGAAGAATTCCGACTTCCACCTCTCGAGTTGACTCTTCTCTAAGTTTGACAACTGCTTAGACGTGATCTTTCCTGTTTTCAATAATGGTTCTATCTCTGGTAAGAGACGCTCCCATTGTTGTTCTCTATCTGACCTTCTTCCTTCAGGAAACGAACCGTTTTCTAGCCAGTCTTCTACTTTGTCTGTAGCCATCGCACACTGTCGTACGTTCGAGAGTTTCGTTCGTAATTCTTCGGGCATTACTATTTCTTCATTTTTAACGATGACCTGTATGTAGCCAGTTCGAGTGTCTATTTGTTCCTTAAAGCTATCATATTCAAGAGGCTTACTCTCTTTATCTAGCTCGTTCGGTTCTTCATACTCGAACTCTTGTAGTTCATCGGGTTCTTCGTTAGCTATAGGTGGGACGACTTTATCTTGATCGGACGGTGGACGTCTACTTAGCCCATCAGGTCCGTGTACCTTTCCAGGCACATGCACTAAGGTGAAGTGATACATTAAAATCCCTTCCGCCCATCGTTGGAGATTCGCGTTTGCTAATGAATCCACGTTTGATAGCATTCCTTTGATGTACTTAGCATCCACCTCGATCTTCAGTTTTCGACAACCCAACAGGTAATACTTGCAATGGGCCAGTGCTCTATGTAGCCCATACAACTCTCGTTTCGATTGTGAGTATCTAGCCTCTCTATCGTTTAACGTTATTGACATGAATTTTGCGAAGTACTGCTTCTTTGGATCATCGGGATTGAATTGTGAAAGGTAAAACCCGACCGCTTGGTATGAAGTGTCCACCGATAGTATAATCGGCGAATCCCAGTCATATCTTAATGGTTTAAGCATCGGACACGTTCTTATTGCTTCTTTGAGCGCATCCATACTAGCCTGTTCTTCAGCTTCCCACTTGAACTTAACTAGCCCTTTAGTTAGCCTGGTCAAGGCCATAGCCTTTTTCGAATAATCTTTAACGAATGCTCGAAATATGCCAGCTGTTCCCAAGAACGAGCGTACTTCAGTGAGTGCTTGACACGGTGGCCAATCGGATATCACTTTTACTCGTTCTTCAGATGGTTTTCGACCCTTATGCGTACATACATGTCCCACTACTACTATCTTTTCTGCACAGATGACGGCTTTCGTTCCGGAGAATGTCCCTCCAGCATACTTCATTCTTTGAATGATTCTTACCATATTTACACAGTGTTCCCATACAAAACGACGAACACCGGGATTCTCCGGAAGGGTTTCATAAGTCCCATCAGGCTGGGTATACCGACTCGCTGGCCCTTTCACCGGTACATCATCGATATACGGTCTTGTGAAAGCTGGTATCTCATCGCGCAGAATGTAGGTAACATCATCATGGAATATAGGTACCGAATTGGTCCATCCCATCGGTAACGTTCTTAATCTAAGCGCGCCATAGGGCGTCGAGAAAGTGGTCATGTCTCTCGACGGCCCCGCTAACAATCGCTCATCATATCCTACATATAGATCTAGGGTTCCTCCACACGATAGTCCTGCAAAGGCTTCTGCAAGTTCCTCAGTGGCGGGAGGAAGTCCTGAATGAGCTATGGTGACGGCATTCAATGGTTCCAGGCTATGTACCAGTCGTAGTTTCTTTCCATCTTTCTTTACTACACAGAACCATCGGGAACGGTACGAGGAGTTCGAAGGCTCGTATACGCCCGAGTCTATCTTATGTTTGATAATCTTACATACTTCTTCGTAGATTCCTGGCGGAATCGGTATATTTCTTAGTACCCATGGTGTATGTGGTATTACTGGGATGTCCACCGGTGGGAAATATTCAGGTTTGAACGTTCCTTTCTCCGTTTCATCCCAAGCGAACCCCTCATTCTGTAGACACATTACCTGGTCTACCAAATCGCGTTCTTCTTTAGATAAAAATGTGCCTTTATGATCTTTCTGTAACTGTTCTCTTCTTTCTGCAGTATATCGACCTGTAGGCTTATATTCGAACGGTAACTTTGATAGTTTAGGCATGTCTTTCAGTGGATCACCATGTATGTGTCGCTGAATACGAAACTCTTCAGGTAGAGTTCCCAAGTGCGACTTGACTTTGAGATGTACAGGTTTATACTTCTTAGTGGCGAACACTCCTCTCTTTCGAGCTAGACGTTCCCCTTCGAAGAACTTATCTTGTGCTTCCGTCATCCAATCTCGTGGAACCGTTACTGTATGCGCATCGAAAGTTCCTTTCAACTCTAATGGTACACCGTAGAATAAGTTCATAGTAACACGAGATACATAGCCATCTTCTTCAATGTCTTCTGCAATCTGTTTCAGGCTAAATAACTTTCGAAAACCAAATACCTTGCACGTTTCACTATGCTCTTCTATCGGTTCTTTCTTCTTTGGTCTGGGGACAGTGAAGTCAGCGTTAACCGGTATTGTATACGCATACTGATTGCGTAGCGGTTTTACCAGTTTTTGCACTTTCGTAGCCGATTTCTTCAAGTACAGGCTAGATAGCACACCGCTTTCAAACGGTCTATCCTCATCTGCTGGTGTATAGGTTTCTTTTACAATTACATTGCCTTGGGCATCAGCTTCTAGGATTAGAACCGCCTCTCCTTGCTCCTGCTTCAAGTCCTTGAGCGGTTCTGAAAACCCGGCTGGTTATCGTTCGAACCTTGCGGTATCAAATTTTTCGGCATTTGCCCTCGCTTGTATGTAGTACTGGTTAACTTCTTGCCAGTACCGGGATCTTCTATTGTGGCTATTACATCGCCAGTTGCTGTCGAATGCAAACTGATTTCTGATACCACCTCAAATGGTCTACCTAGCAATACTTCGTAGGCCGGGTTCTTCAGTATGTGCAACTGCAAATAGTAGATAATACCTTCGAAGTCGAAACGAACGTTTCGGGCTAAACCTAGCGTTTGTGTACGACTCTTATCGGCACTTTCCATTGTAATAGTAAAGTTGGGATCATAGGATATTCCCAACTCTAACGCAGTCTTTAAACACATAGATGCGATTTGTGATCCTCCGTCCAGTAGACTTTCTTTTCGTCCACTTCGGTTTATCAACGGCCACATCGTACGAAAGTCCGCATTCTCTGGCGCCACGTTGGATCTAGGTATGTGATACGGTCCTGTGTAGCCCGTTTGATTGTAGAATTGTTCTACAGGATCTTCGACTACAATCGCCCCTTCGGGCATATATGGCGTCTTTTCCACATTGACCGTATACATAGCATAAGTAGGTGGAACTTCTTCTTGTAAATTCACCTTCACATTCTTCTGTTTGAGGGTTTCGAGGAGGTTCTTTTGCCAGGCGGTGTTCGTTGCTAGTAATGATTCTGGTAACAACGCTTTCCACATCTCTTCCCATTGCGGGTTAAGTCTTAATAGCTCCTTCAACTTTGATTCCCTCTTGTATGATTTAGTTTTCTCATTTTTACTTGGTGGAGTTGAATCCACCGTTGGAGTCTCTGCTTTCTCAGGTTCTGGTTCGGGCTGGTTAAGTGCTTCCTTGAGTTCATCAAGTTCATCCTCTTCAACTTCCGATTCTTCTTCAGATCCCGTTTCAGCTTCGATCTCAGGTTGCTCCTTTTCCTTGCTCCCTTTAGGTTGAACTGGTACGAACTTTACCCTTTTTGGTATTTCGACTATGACTCGGTCCTTCGGGAACTTCCTAACTAGCCTGTTTACTTCGGGCTGTTTAACGGTTTCCGGTTGCTTGACTACTTCTTTTTGGCGACTCCTTGTTTGTACAGTATTCAGGCTCTCTAGGTACTGGGATGTAGGTCCAAGTCCTCCTTTCATCGAGCCTAATTGAAACCCTGTTGACCGCTAGATCCCATGGCTGTCAAAAACACTTGATTACCATTGTACGTGAAATCGTCCGGTGCGAAGTAGTCTTCTTCGTTAACCAGCTGGTTTTGTGCTCGAATATTCTTCAGTTCCTGTTCTCTGAATCTCCTCACATATTCTTGCGGGGATACTCCAGATACTGCTTTTTGCGGAATTGACTTGCCATTTTTCAAGAAATACCATCTTACTTTTTCTGGTTTGAAGATCCAACCTTCTTCTTCATCCTTCTTCCTGTCCTCACAGTTATCGATGAAATGATTGGGTTTCTCGCAGTAAAAGCAACCATCATTCGCAAACCCTCCTCGAGTTCCTTGATTACCATGACCCATTTGTAAGCCCGGCCCTTGCCTCATCTCTGGAAGCCGGTTTGTAATGGCCATATTGCTCATCGGTGACTGAAAATAAGTGGACGCGGCCTCAGTCGTATAACCTTGGGTGCGCGTCTGTTGATTTTGCAGTACTAACTCGAGTAACTTCTGCACCATGGTAGGATTTTCATTCATACGCTTTTCTTGTGCGTTGAGAGTGTCTCGGAAACTGGCTAACATATTATTCATATCCTGCAAGTCTTCCAGTTTGACACGAGCTGTACCTGGCGAGATAAGGTCGCGACTCAAGCTACCGGAAGATCCCGAGTCTTCCAACTTGATGCCAGAGTATTGTATACTGGACGAGAAATAACTACTCGTTGCTTCCAATACCGTATCTAGCTTGAAGATTACTTTGTCAGGAATTGGGACGGTTTTCATTGCTTCTGCTCGTAATACTGCGAACACCGCGTCCCACACAACTGGTTTCAAGCAGCTACGTATGTGTTCAATAGCTGTTTTCTCAGTTATGTCTTCATTGGTGACGAGATATTTCAATATATGTACTACGTCGCGATAACAGGCCATCCACCTTCTTTTGGTGCCGGCTTTGTCTTCCTTGTAGTCGCTTATAGCCTCAATCAAGTCGCTATAGCTATACTTGATATCGCCTGGTCCTTTGCTATAACTAGCCAGAATTGCCTTTTTGAAGTCTTCGAACTTAGCTTCTCTATACTCTGGCATGATGAACCACGACTCGCGAGTATCTGCGCCTGCATATAGCGCACATAACTCTACCATAGCCGCATCTTCTACTATTTCATGTTGAGAGAAAAGCAAGTCCATATTGATAAAGAAATCTATAATTCTGTTTTTGTTGAACGTAGGAGCGTTCTTACTATCTTGTTGTGGCAAATTCTTCTTGCCTTTGATGATTTCTTTCGTCTTCGCAGTGACGAACTCCCTAGGGTCCAGCGTACGAGGTGTAACGTCTGGCATAGTGTCTGATATAGTTCTTGATCTTGTTAAACGAGGACTATTGGGTCTTGAATCTGGCAGGTGATAACTAGCCGGATCTGGTGAATTGGGTGAAGTATGAAATTGAGGTTCGAGATCAAGGTCTGATAAACGAAAACTCTCAAAATCTACTTCTTCTTGTTTGATTTCGAAATCTATTTGGTCGTCAGAGGCCAGTGGTGTCAACGGACTTTCAGCTCTTGGTGACTCCGGTTGAGGTGGTGGCGTAGGCGACTTTGGTTTCGCTTTCTTCTTGCCTTTACGTTTGAGATCGACTTCCTTTCCTGCTAGAGCTTTGATAGCTTTATCTTTCTCTGCTGGATATCCGTCTTTAAATGATCCTGGAACGCGATGGCGTGTTCTAAGTGTACGGGTACCTTGTGAAGATTCCGGTGTACTACTTGGAGTGAAGTTTTTGTCTTGAGATGGTGTATACCTTTCCGAGTTTCTGGGCTTAGGCTTTGGTAGCTTATCGTCCAGAATGAGCTCAGAAATGTAATTCTTCTTGTGTCTTGAAGATCGACTAACAGTACGAGTACTTGTTAATCAATGCTTAAAACCCCCCTCGCGGTGGGCTCCAAAATATGATGTGCAGTGTGATAAAGCGGCGTGAAATAACCACTACTAAACCAACAACAAATCTACTTGTACTTAGGTAGGAAACGAATTGGTCGAGATAAGGTGTCGTATATTGGTTCACGGATAATGGGCTTGTTAAGGCTTAGCAGGACTATACGTCCGTTTTATATGCACGAATGCAAGTTTGAAGGGGGTTATGAGCAAATAGGATCTCCGCGTTGCACTTAGTCGAATAGAGGTTCGTAGCCAGATAGAGCTAAACCGTAAGACGCGCGACTAGGTCGGAAACGCTCACAGGTAGGTATCTTATGTGTTTGGTCTGCTTTGACGGACAACTGTTGCTAACAAGCTATCACGCGTAGAGTCCTTCAACACCCAACTAAATCCTCTACTTTAGTACAACTCGATCGTCTTCAGAGTCTATCAGATACTGTGCCTACAAGAAACGGAATCGGCTACTTAACGTCGCACCAGTTAGGCTAACTAAGCTTCCTTTTTACAGACGGTTGTCTCTGGGGAGACGATTGCTGCTAATTGGATTCGTGCGGTATCTCTGGGGAGAAGTCCGTATTCACGAAGGTTACTGGGTACTGAAACGCTAAGGTTCTGTGCGTCTTCGAAGTTCTTAGGTCTTAGGTATCTAGCCACTTAGGCTTCTTAGGACTCTTTACTCTGCTTGGTTACTTGGGTTCTTGGGGACTTGGAATCGTTCGCAATCTTTGATTGAACTTCTTAATTGGGCTATAAAACCCGAGTTACGACTAGGTACAGATAAACGCTTTGTGGGCTTTTTACTGCGGGGCACTAAACTAACTTATTACACCGTCTTCGTCCTACTTATATACTGCTACGAATACGGCTAGGTAAGCTACATTACTACTACACGGTTATTGGTCGGTCCGTTCGGACCTTCATCGTTAATCAGCACACACGAGAAAAGTCACAAGACTAGCCTCGTTCTGTGTATAAGCCAGTTTACTCTCTGTTTAGATGTTGCATAGATTACTTGTGAAGCTCCGGCACGCACAACTGCACGCCTTCAGATAAGCAATCCTAGCCTTGGCGTTCCGACTTAGAACGCTGTCTTAACTAGCCCAGTGCTTTGTATAGGCGTGAGCCCACTCAAATTACACCGACATATGTTACGCATATGTTACTTAGCCAGTTGCTATGGTAGGGTTTATTTCCCTCGGGACCCACAATGAACTTGGACCACGATCGGCTTGGCATGATGATTCATCATTCCGTTCGCATTGTGGATGTCGGCCGAAGTTTACTTGATAGTTTCCACCAATGATATGGCGAGCACACTAGCTTGTGATTTGACCGTTAAGTCGCTTGTTCTTCTTGCGGGGATATCTGGTGTTACGAATATATCTCGCATTATTCTTATGTGTCACGTCGAGATTCATTGTATTGACCGTATTTGGTAATGAACGCTAGGTTCCGGTACATCGCAATTGGACTCCCGTCTTGGGTACTGATGTCTAGCCTGTTAAGTAGATCGGCTGCACTCGGTGTCTTATACTTGACTGATAATGAGTGTGTCGCAGCTTAGCTCTTAAAGATATTGAGTTCCTCCTAAAGGAGGGGACAACTTGAGTGGGGATATTCAGCCCTGGATGACCTATTACGGTCCGATGTTCCATGCTAGGAGCGCTTTCCTTGTCCTAGAAAGCGGCTCCGTGTTGTCTTTAAGTAGCTTGATCTGTTCTTGGCTTGCTGCATATTGTGGACATAGGCTATATAGAAATCGCAAAATATGGGCTTTCTAGCCATGTAATTCCATCATGCATATCAGCGGGTGGGCTCCAAGGATCTTCCAGGAGGGCGGGAGAGCCCGACAGAGGCGGAATCCTAATATCCCGGTTATGTCCCCACAGGGATTCAAACTCCTAACTTCCCAACCTGGAAGTTGGCATCTCCCGTGGTGGCACAAGTTCATTCATGAGAGTGCTTCAAGGGCTCCAAAATAGTGTGATGTGAAGATGACGGGCCCTGAAGCAGTATGGCGGGGTTGGACCATAACACTTACAGCACCCATGAGGATATGTCTGGTTCTTGGATTTGAGTAAATTGCAAGCATGCTGAAAGTTGGTGCAGACCTGCTGGCGGCATTAACATCTTGTTCTCACTCTCCCATTGTCTCCTGCTTGCCTACCACCCTTGCCACTACAGACGCCTTCTCTGCACCCTGAATTATGCAGGCAGACTGTTGGCTATCCAACATTAGCACTCATTTGATTTGTATTATAGAGAGGCTTGATGTGATTTCAGTTGCCTCCCCCTTTGTCAGTACAGATAACACTATTCAAGATGTGCCAGATCCTTATTTTCAGGCTTCACTGAAGAGTCAAGACTGATCAAATCAGCTTCAAGTCTCCGTGTACAGACTACCTTACGACGCCCACCTCCAACAAATCCCGACCACACCACAGATAGCACATCAACAAACAGCATACACATGTAACATAGTGTCAGGCTTCAGACTCCAAGGAGCACCTGGACTTTCCTTCTCTAATCCACCTCAAATATTAATGACATTTAACTTACATCTCATCTTCTACCACATTCAACACCTACATATCCTCATTCTCAGAGCCTCGTATCCTCTGGCAACTCTCTCAAGGCTTGCCGCACGCCCAGATCGCTCAACACATCTTCCGCGCCACCCAAAAGCGCATCAAAAGGGACGGTGTGATGATACTGAAACAGTCAACAGAAAGCACATATGTAGTGCAGACACGTACATGCTCTATGAGTTTCCCCATGCCTCCCTGGGTGATACCGCGCCCGCCAAAGATCTGGACGGCATCTCTGGCAGTGTCTTGCGCGCAGGACGTTGAGTAGCTTTTCAGGAAGGCGATTTGGCTATGTTAAGGCGAGGATGAGTTTGCCTCCGGATTGGTGCAGTGACTGCTCACCCGGCGAGTTTGCTCGCTTGTTGTCTGTAAGACTGATGAACGATAATTGTTAGGGAAACTCGTGGATTGAAATCGGGGGTACCATACCATGTTACACATCTGGTATGTGATGTTCTCGAGCCAGTTCTGCACACCTGAGGGAAGTGTTGGTTTGCGTCGAGGCTGCTGGATCAAGGTCGAGACGTACTCTCGCTTCGGGAGATCATTGCGGCCATCTTATTTCGGATGACGGCTTGGGCGTTAAGTGGCCGTCCAAAGGCCTTTCTCTGACTCGTCCACCTGTCGACTTGAGTTCAACTTGGGTTCTGTCAAGTTGTGATCACGGCTCCTTACTGGAGACACGCATCAGCTAGAAATCCCGTTAGTCCCTTTGCGAGTCGAAAGTATGTTCAACACTCACTAACACTCCGCTGGCTGCGCGCAGAGGAGCAGCACATGACCCATCGTTCATGATTGAAGTTGCTAGCGCCACCCACTCCCGTCAGTAGTCGCGTCCGAAGGAGACGGTTGGCCGACCCACCTAAGCATGACGAAGATCCCCCCACCCTCCTCTCCGAGCGTGTTCCCAACAGGCACCCTGACGTTATCAAAAGTGACGAAGCCCGTGCCCGCTGCGCTCGAGTAGCTCGTCTTGATCGGACGCGTCTCGACGCCTTCTCCCCGCTCAACAAGGATGACAGTAAACCCATCTTCGGTCTTACACCCGACAGTGAAGTAATCCGAGAATCTGTCACGCAAATCAGGATGCGGGGAGAAGGAAGGAACGGAAGACTACTCACGTCGCGTTCGTGATCCACTTCTTGGTTCCTTGTTCAAGGAATCATAATCAGCGGGACGACAGATTGATGCATCTTTAGCATAATATTAACATACCGTTGATGATCCATTCCGTGCCATCCTCGCTCTTAACCGCCGTGGTCTGCAAGCCCATCACATCACTTCCTGCCTGTGCCTCTGACACCGCTAGACATATGAACTTTCTCGCGGCGAAGATATCCGGGAGAAGCCTCGCTTTGAGCTCGTCGCTCCCAAAGTTCAGAACCGGAGGTAGGCCGGTGACGGCTCCGCTCAAAAGACCTGGATGCGATGATAAGGTGTTGTAGGGAGAGTTGGGGGATGCGCACCATCACCGTATCCACGAGCATTGCACCGTGATATCTCTTGAGTGACGATCAACTGCGAAGATTTGACTCAGAGATCGTGAAGATATGCACGAGAAAAGAAGATACCTCGTGGAAGTAGTCGAATTCTTCGGGTTTGACGATGCCGCCCATCAGTTTACGGCCTTGTAGATGCTTCCCGGGTCCTAAACGCATAGCATGGAGTTCCAATTCGCTGGAAACACAGCAATGAGCCTTGAGCATATTGTATTCGACGTCTCCACTCACGACATCTTGTCGAGAAGGGATTGCGAGGGCCGCTTGCCGTCATCTTCGTGTAGCTGAGGGCGCGTCAGTGCACATGGCAAAGGCCTTTGGAGACAATAACACACACATTGGCATCGGGAGTAACGAACTTGTCCACGAATTTACGCAGTTCTCTCTGGAGCTGGCGATGATTCTAGACGCGTGGAGAGAGGGCATCATGATCAAGGAGGAACGCGTCGAAGATGGAGGGACTGACCTCGGTAAAGTAGGGGCTGTAGAAGCCGGGGGTCAGCCATGTTGGCTCACCATAGGGCACGCCGCTGAGTTCGCCGAATGTGCGCGTACGGATGGGCGGTTCTTCGCCGGCGACTGAGCCTATGATGAGGCGCTTGTATTGGGGTTTGTCGAGGACTTCCATGAGGTGGAGGCTGAAGAAGGTCTCTGTTGCGTCTTGGCCGGCTGGGAGGAGTTGGAAGACGTCGTTGGGATAGGCGTTGCGGACGTACCGACTTCCTCGTCCAGGAGGACAGTTGCACCGCCTGGGTGCATGTCCTTGAATCGCGTCAAGTTGTAGACCTTGGCATTGACGATAACCCACTGCGCGTATTTAGCGCATTATAGAGTCTGTTTCGCGATAGGACACGTACGAGATCGTCGGCTTTATTGTGCTGTTGATGGTCAGGACACGACGGACGTATAGGACGTGGGGGACGCACTTTCGCTACCTCCTCCTTGGTATACTGCTTCAATTCCGTAGATGCCATCTGGGAGGTCGATGATGGAGGAGCGTAAGAGTGATGGCTGCCTATATAGGCTAGCTGATTGCGCGTTGGCGCCCCACCATGCCGACACACCCACGGGGCAGAGAGAGAGTAATGAACGTGATTCGGAACCGCTGATTGGTGATTGATCCGGCCCGCGACTTCGCCGAGGTTGCGCGCGCAAGCTGAGCGCTGAGGGCGCCCAGCTGCACCGCTCCCCTCAGGAGGTCCAGATTTGCTCGTCGACAGATCCAGCATGCTGCGAAGTCGATCGCGCGTGACGCTTCGCATCATGATCACCGTGTCTCACCCTCGATCTCAGTCGAGCCAAAATGCTACTGGAACGCGAACTACAGACAGTCATGTACTCATACGGCGCGCGCCCATTCCGAAAATCCGCTATGGTGCCATTTGGCTCAACATTTCCTTCCCTTCTTACCCACAACTTGAAGACCTATTCCACTTTCTGAGAGGTCACACCTAGAGCAGAATTCTCTTCTCACTTCGCGGCGTCTTGTCTTCGTCCTTAGGTCCAGTCCTGAGTCTCGCGTGTACAACCTCTCCCTGGTACTCATTCGCGCCAAATTTACCCATGTACGTACTTGTCTTCATATCTCCTCATATTAATCCCTACCCGATTCGACCTTCAACGGGAGTGCCTTCTATTCTCTTGACAATAAACCCTACGGCTCCGTAATAGGACATGCCAGGACAGGTGAAGACATTGCAAGGTAAGCATCCCCATAATCCTGCTCTACATAAGTGTACTTCGTTTGCTCCAATTGCCCCAAGCCAGATCACCTCTTCAGTCCTTCGTATGCTTCCATTACCCTATCCAGAGAAACTCTTGAATGCTAAAATCTTGGCCAAGATATCTCTCTTTCCTGGTGACGGTGGCGGTGGCGAGAGGTGCAGGCATGGATAGCCGGGAATTAGGATCACGATCCTACGGCCATAAGTACAAAGTCATGCTCGTAGCCAGAAGTTGCATGGCCGTCCGCCAAGGTACAATCAGAGACACGACGCTTGATCTTCCAGCTAGATCGACTTGAACGCGATGACCTCCTGTAATCTGTCTTACCTTGAATATAGTCTGATGGTCTGTCCGCAATCCGCAGTGCCCAGATATGGTCATATTTCTAGAGCGGGACTAAGTATGTGGTCCTATCATAGTATCAAGCACCGTTGGCTAGTTACTCTGAAAAGATCAAGTTGAGGTTCGAGTTCATCTTGTGATTCTTGTCCTGGCTGCACATCGGAGCCAGGGCCGGTGTGCCGAAGGCTGTTGATCATAGGCGTCGTGTGTAAATAAAGCCTTTGCTTCACGTTCATCATCATCAACCGTTGGCAGCACGATGTGGTGGCCATTCTCGTCGAAAAGCACCGCCGGAAAGCCCACAGAAAGTGCTCCGACCCGGCAGGACCGCCAACAATGCTGGGACTCACGCGACGCGTACTTTGCCTGTCTGGACCGCGCCGGGGTGGTCAAAGCAGGCGACGAAGGTCCAGACGCGTGCCGGAAGGATGCAGATGCATACAAAACAAACTGCGCACAGAGTTGGGTGTGTAACTCTCCTCAGTTGCATCACCGTCTCACTAAAAGATGGCCATATGGCGTCCGTTCAGATCGAATACTTCAACCAACGAAGGCTGATTGCCGACGCACAAAAACAGAGACTCGCGCAGGCGAAGACGCAGGCGGACAATGCCAAGCGATGACCCACGGCATTCTTGGCTTCACGCCGCACGTATATACTCCTTTCAATGTCTTACCACTCATATCATAATTCGGCGTTTAGGATTGGGTCTACTCACGCTAATCTCGGCTTGATATCGCTGTCATGACTATGCATAGCCAGTGCTGTCTCTATACACACTCCTCTCCGCCCAAACCCGACCACACTTTTGCAAGAAGATGTATCATTCGTTGTTGATATCGAAGAAGATGATCAGCCGTGAATGATGGAGCAGTAAATCTTCATGTCAGAGCCAGGCGCTAACATTGTGATGCAGTGTTGTCCCATGAATGAATAGATTTCATTTTGGACATGTCAGAACAGTGACTACAATTGCGTGCCAGGATCCGAGTCGGTGTGCGATGTGTCTTGCCACTTCCAGGAGCGAAGTCATCTGCTTTCGTTCCCATTGGCTGCCCTGCTCCGGTGAGTGTCAAGTACCCCGATCAGTGCTCATTTGCTTCACTTGAGCTATATAAACGACACTGATATGTCTATCTTATCGTAAAAGTCATCGCCACAGGTGATCATCAGCCGCTCTTTCGCTTATAACGCCTCGTTTTTGTGACATTGAGATGCCCACACAGAATCAAAACGATTCCTCCCTCCCATTCGCAATGCAATCTACGCGCGAAAAGCTTGCAGGGTACTCGGATTTCTTCGCTTCTGGATTTCGGGCAGTGCTCCGGCGCACGCATACCAATGGTCGCACGCTGCCCTCGATCGCCTCCCCAAGCGAGAATCCCAGACCCTCGACTTCGTCTGTACCGAAGCGCCTCCGACGCCTTTCGCTGTACACCAATTCAACGACGTATGACGCTGTCGCAAACGAGAAGCAGACACGACGGGCGTCTTTTATGGATTTCTCCACGACGCTCGTGGACAAACTCGCCGCAGTAGCCAGCGAAGTCCCGCGCTCCCCTCCCAGACGAAGAGCCTCACACAGAACCACCATCACCACCACCATCACCAAACCCCAGGCAGACGTCTGGCTCTCAAGTGGAGAGGTCACACCCCTCTGGTAGGCGCGCTTATTTTGCACGTCCGGTAGCCTGGCTAATTATATCCCAACCCGTCCTAGCCAAACGGATTTGAACGTGCCCCCGTTCCAGACAATCGACCCGTTCACGTCGTCCCCGGACGCCAAGTCCATCTTCATAGACCTTGCCGAGACACAGACTCCAAGGGAGTCGTTCTTGTCGTTATCGGACGGGTCTGTCGCCAGTCTCATTTCGACTCCGACCGTTCCCCCTCCGAGGCGCACGATGTCTCTGCCGCCGTCAGCTACGCGCTACTCTCCGCCGGTCAGGAGGGATAGAGATACGCTTACTTTCCCGTGGGCGGAGGAGGACGAGGAAGAGATCTGGATACGGCACACCGAGGACGATGTTGAGGATCCTGCTAATTGTATCGATTGGCGACAGTTTCATGTGGATGTACTGCTGGTTGAGTGATTATGTACGATTGCGGTAGAGGCTTCGTAGCTCCAGACTGATAACTTATTACCTATGTACTCTACTAAACGAAACACTAAAACATCAATGTAGACTTCCACTCATAATTCCAAGTTTTATTCCATGGTATCTGGACTCGAAACTGAATGTCAATTACTATCAGCTGGTCCCATGTATGTTGCGCTGGCGGTCATGGGTTTGACGATCTTACGATCTTTGCCATCATCTACGTGTGCGCGTAGGACCCAGGCGGAAATCGTTCCGTATCCTCGGTCAAAGAGCAGAGTCATTTACTGCGTACAACAGCGTACAGCCGAATTCAGTGAGGTCTAGACTGCACCGCGTCTAGTCTCGAGGCCAGACGTTCGCCAACAAGAATCAAGATACTCAATGACAGTCGATCGAGTAAATGGCGAAGATCGGACCGGGATTGGCGAAGTGACTGGTGTCGAGTCTACCGAAAACGCGACGTACCGCGACTTTCCTTTTGATCCCACATCCAACAGAATGGATCTGAATAATTTGCTAGGACTCGGCTACTCTTGTGGATCCCAGATCTGGCCGGCGTTCATTCCACCCTGAACTCTTCAAGAGTACTGGCCCCATCTCGACTCTAGTCTCGACTTGTCTGGCTACACCGTTATGATATTGATTTCTCTGAATATAAAAAGCTGGACCGCTCGCGAGTCACTCATCGCCCATCACCCATCATGCTCGCATCCAGACGCCCCCAACAGCTCACCCACCAGATCCAAAGGCGTGGCTACATCTGGGTTCCATCAACCGTCAAGCCTCTCGCGAACACCGAGGTATGTAGGGCTTCTATAAGTATCTTGTTGGTTGTCTCGCCAACTGAACTCGAATCATAACAAACAGCATATGCCGTTCAAGTTCCCCATACGGACTGCGGCTGCACCGGGCTTTGGTATCAAGTTTGGGGCGATGTTCGCTGTTGGGCTGTTCCTTCCCGTCATCGCTGTGTCGTGGCAATGGTGGGTATCTTTGCGAGCATCTCGACTTGCTGATCATCTCACGAGAATTGTATAGGTACAAGCCCGGTGGACTCAAGAACCCATAAATTCACGCCACCCTACCATTTATGTCCCTGGACTCGACGATCCTCTCCCACCCTATAACCTTCCCTCCTTGCTAGAAATGCGCACAGAAGCGCCAAATTGTATCATACATCCATCAATAGACGAGATCTGCCGACCGTAAGATCCATACTCGACATTCATTATCGAGTTCTTTTCTTTCGAGATATGCATGGACTTATGACGGCTTGAGTGCTGAAGGATTCCATGGATTCAGCGTGTGAGCGTTGAGCACTGTTTCAGGATGCTGTACTCTTACCAGACTTAGTTTACATCTTCGCTGCCAGGATTCGCTGGAAAGAAAAATGTCGACAGAGGCAGCGTGTTGAGGCTGTTTGGGTACGATATATTGGGCACTGACAATAGTAGCCGATGCAAAGGGATAGTGATAGATGCCATCTTCATTACAGACTGCTCATACGAAAGGCTTTATGTGGCGCATTTATCCGACCTACTTACAAGCAGAGTTAGGGCCCCTAAGTCAAAACTGTCGACCGTTGGACCACGGGCTCGAACCCACGGACGGCAGTTGCCGGACGGACCTGAGTGCGCGCCGTAACTGACTTTATTTCAAATTGAATCTTTCCACCTCGACGACTACATCATGGCGCCGAAAGGCAAAGCAAAGTACGCGCACCTCCAGGCTTAGTCTGTCTCCACCTCCAAAAGCTTACTTGCACGCGGAACAGGTCGCTCATTCTTCGCCTAATATCCACGGCGCAGACCGGTTTTTTCTACACCACGAGGCGGTTACGAGCGGGTGCGCCGTTGGCTGCTGTGAAATACGATCCCATCGGTGCGTCGTCTACGGTGTGGTGTGTGGCCTGCGCTCATGTGTGTGCAGTGAAAAGACGGGTGTTGTTTGTGGAGAGCAAGAAGACGAAGAAATAGATGTGCAGGTAGTAGAGGTAAGCGGGTGCGACGTCTAATCATTCGTGGAATACTAAATCTTTGACTAGACTCTGTATATGTGGCTCGTGGATTTAGACAATCATATCTGGCTCATATACATGGGACTCATCCCCGTCCAATCGGTGCTTCCTGCTTGACCATTGGCCGACGACAATCGACCTACTACCGCCTATACTATCCATTCTCGCTGTCAGTGGACCTCCTTGGGCGGTGCCATTTGTGGTCAAATATCTCTTCACAAATCTCAAAACTCGTTTTGGACGGACCGTTGCACCATATTGGCCCCGGAAACAAGTCGCGTGTGGCAACATACACTCCTCTTGCATTGCTTCGGACAGCTTAGAGAATCATACATCCAGCTTGTGCATTGCGACCATCCTTGTCCAGCTCATATTCTCGCTTGACCGAGGACAATCAATCTGCCATTGCTTGAGCCCATCTGTCTTTGCCAGTGGACGCGCTGTTTTCAGTACTCAGCGTCGCTCCCCAAGCACATGTCAACGCCGCTTATTCTTTGTTATGCGTTGGCCAGTGCATTCTGCCCTTGCCTAGAGGCCACGAAGAATGAACTCCGCAGCCTCGTCTCGAACGACCGTTACCAATGCAAATATACGCCTCTGGATAGTTGACAAGCTATGGTGCAAGCAGCATACAAGTTTTTTGAGGGACTCGGGATGGCTCCGCTATTGAATATTTAATCAAGCGTTAGCGCCTGGGCCTGAGGTCTTGTCACAACTGTAGTCGCCCGGCCAGGTGAAATATCAGTATCACAAAATGAGAACAATAAAGCATTATGCGGACTTCCTTCGACTGAGGCCTGAGGGCTTGTTCTATTCCTCTCTCTCTCTTTCTCGATATTTGTGCGTGAGCGGAACGGTGTGACTGAGAGGTAGTCACAAACACGTGAACAACTTGACCTCTTACCGCCAGGCTCAGGCTGGCCAGCCACACGCCGCGCATATACGCCCTTACTACTGGCCGGTACTACACAGGAATGTCACTTGACTTGCCGGGATGGTCGACGAAGAAAGGTGAATTGCGTCTACGATTAATGAAGGCGACGCGATTTAACAGGAACACCAGAAACATCGGAGTCGATTCATAGTGCACCAAGCTCTGAGCCAGAAGATGCCGTCGACGAGCTTTCCTCGGGACTATCTTCTGGGCCTACTCCTCGACTACCTATCCAGACCCCGTTGAAACGCAAGGCAAAGACGACTGTCGACGGACAGACTAAGAAGAGATCCAAATTCCAGTCTGGTTCCAGTACGTTCTCTCTGTACAGGGTCCAACAGGTTTGTAACCTTCTGTAGAGCTGCTTTCCAGCGGGCCCCCTAAGTCTCCAACCAATTCTCATGTCAAGAGTTCCGCACCCGCAAATGGATTGTCGTCGCGTCCTTTGCCCGTCACAAGCAAATCCGCCAATCCTGCCAGTACTAGCTCATCATCGGCTCCACTCCGACCGAAAGCGGCCCATACTGGCTTCAAATCTACTGGTCTTCTGTCTCAAGCAGCGGCAAGCAATGTCACTCAGCCATCAGCATCTGCGCCTCTTCGTCCGGCAGCACAAACAACATCAGACCCATTTCGACCGACCGGCCTTCTCTCGAAGTCGAAGGACAAGCGCCCTGAGCCAGGCCCTTCATCACGCCCTCTCGCGGCCGGCCCATCTTCTGCTGGTTCAAGCGATCCCAAGCTTAAGCGGAAGGTTACCACTAATCCGGTCAGACGAAGTCGTCAGGAGAGACAGCGACAACACTCTTTCTCTTCATCGTCTCCACCCCCGCCACCATCTGCACCACTACCACAAGCCAAGGCGAAGCCTGACAATAGTACGGCTTTATAGTCCGTATCCAATAGTGTACTAACCTTATTCTCATTCTCAGAGGATTTTATCGAGATTCTGTCCTCAGAGTCGGACGAACTGAACGCGCCTACACCGGTTGTTCGAAGCTCAAAAGCCAAAGGGAAGGAAAAGGCCTCATTCCTGTCATCACGTCCCCGGCGCAAAAGCAACAGCATCGAGATCATGGATGACGACGATCCTCGTATCCAGGCCAGTCAGCTCAGTCGATCACAGCGCTTACCACGACCAAAGGCGAAGCAGAAACAAAAGCATTCGTTATCGTCGTCGAATGAGGAAGTAATTGATCTCATTAGTGACGACGATTTCGGCGCTCCTGCTCGTCCTCCTCTGGCCACGTCCGTGTCTGCTCCTCCTCGTCTCAAGACCAACGCCGGACAGAGATCCATACCACCGAAGCGGCAGAGTAGTCCCTCTCGAGAGGTTATCGAAATTTCAGACAGTGACGAGGACCTACCACCACCAAGTTCGTCCCGTCGCCAGGATGCTACTGCTCCCAATGTCAATGCAACCTCAGGGCTCTCAAGTGATGAGATCCCGCATCCTTCAACCCTTCTCCGACACTTACCCGCCACTGCTCCTGCAGCCAAACTTCTCTCGAAACCTGCTTCTTCTTCAAAGCAGCCTTCCGAAACACTTCTTCAGTACTCCGTGTCTCCCGAATCCTCTCCCCCACGTCCCTCGAGGATACAGACAGCCAACGCGGGGGAACTGCTCAAGTCCTCAGCTTCGCATGTGGACGAGGACCCCATCGTTCCAGACATGGACGTGGATTTGGGAATGGACTTGGATATGGACATGGGAATGAACGTGGGAGGGCCCTCAGATGTAGAGATGGGTCCACCAGAGCCAGAGCCACAACTGCAACTAGCTTCCATACAGCCGCCACCACCACCAGATCACTCCCATCCGGATTCAGTCCCACCTTCTGTACCTGCCAATACGGCACCTCCATCAGCAGCAGCGGCACCCTCTCGAGAAACTCCGCCACCGCCGCCGCCTCCCGCATCGTCGTCTTCTCAGCTCGACTCGCAATCTCAAATGAACGGGTTACCAGGTCCAGCCAAACCTGTGTTGTCATGTAACCCGCTTCTTGCCAAGGCAAAGGAAGGTAGGGAAGCTGCGGCTTCCTCGTCGAAGCAAGCATCCGAGCCTGATGTGGTACCGAAGGAATCTACCTCTGCCAGTACTGTGCTGAAGCCCGCGCCCGCCCCCCTACCACTACCACCACCTCTCCCGAGGAGAAAACTGTCCGCTTCGAAGCCACAATCGGTCGACGATTCGAGACCTTTACCGAAGTCGAAAGACCACTTGCAAGTTTGTCAAAGTTATAACCTTGCATGTCACTGTAATCTAACGTCGTTTTTCAGCTCGCAGATGCTATCGTGTCAACATTGTCTGGGCACGGGGAATCAAAAGCGAAGGCGCCAATCGCTGCCTCGAAGAGGCCTTTGCCTCCGAAGCCTCTCTCATCGAGTAGACCACTATTGCACGCGAAACCTGTGTCGTCGAGCAAACCACTATTGCCCGCGAAGCCCGTCTCGTCGAGCCGGCTGGCAGCATCGTCCTCGTCTAGTATTCCACAAGCAACAATGTCGTTGGCCGAAACGATCGCGCAAGTGTCACAAGCGAACAGTCGACCGCCGCCTTCCCGGAAGCGCGCTAAGGAGCCGGTACCCAGTACCAGTATTTCCACTGCGACACCCAGTGCCAGTACCAGTCTCCCCCCTGCACCTGTGGTGCCACCACCACTCAAGCAGCTGCAAAGAGGTTACACTGGCGCATCGCTCAACGAGTTTTCACCTGCAGAGCAGGCAGAGATCAAGGCAGCGGTTGCGCACCATCAGAGTCGTCTGAAGGCGCACGCAGAGAGGTTGGAGGCGGAGAAGCGACGTAAGGAAGCTAAAGACAAAGAGCGAGGGGACAATGTGAAGAGGACTGATGCTGTGATGGAGGATGAAGCTAGTGTGAGGGCGGATGAGGCTGTTGACTCGAAGGGGACAGGGAAGGGGAAGGAGAAAGAGGGCGATGGTTTCCAGAGTGTCACACCCCGACAATCAGATGAGAAGGAGAAGAATGAGTTCCCAAGTCAGGGAATGGGACTTGTGGAGACGGAGGAGCACGAGCATACTTCTGCACCAACCAGTGTTGACGAACTGGATGTTCTGCATCAGGAAACGCATGATCTACTGGCTTCGGACACACAGGGCATCTCCAAGCTTTCCTTGGATACCCCGGTCGAGTCGGCAGCAGCTACTCCTGGGAGCTCAGATGGGATGCTCACGAACACTGAGGGTATGGCTTCTTTGAGTCTGGAAACAGATGCTCCAGTGGAAGAGAAGCATGATCATGATGTGGACATGCTCCCAGCGGACATAGGAGGGATGGATGTCGATTCGGAGCATTCTGAGGATGCGGACAATGTGAGCCTCTCTCGTTGTATTTTTCTACGCGTTATTCACGCTGCTGTAGGACATGGACGTGGCCCACAGTCGGTTTTCGCCAGGAGAGGACGACGACATGGAGCCAGGAACACGACGTTCATCTACCAAGGTGTCTAGTGACGACTTTCCGGAGAGCTCTGCTGGGGAGAGTTCAGAGGCCGATGATCCTCCGCCACCGCCTCGAATGACAGCCAATCCTGTCCAAGTGAAGGCTGAGCCCGATGGCTCCTCCATATTCGGCGGACTAAGAGTCAAGACATGGAAGTCCATACGCGAGGAAATTCGGAAGAAACGCCCGAAGCATCTTCTTTCCGGCGACCTCCCCCACAAGTTGCACGACCAAGTGCATGCCATGTCGGCCCACTCCCAGGCACACGTTCAGATGCGGAGGCTTTTCGAGCAGGAGATCTATGTGAACACTGCGGAGTCGGATCGTGGAGCGCCGCCCATTACCATCGAGAACATTGTCGACGAGACTCCCTGTCCGGACTGGGAGTTCCATTACACGAACGATATGTGGCATGGGAAGGGTGTCCCGCCCCCCACGCGCGAAGGGCTCGTTGGCTGTGATTGCGTGGGGTCTTGCAGCAAGGAGAAGAACTGCGTTTGTCGGAAACATCAGCGCGACTTCACGTTTGTGGACTTGAACGATTTCGGATACGACAGTAACGGTCGGCTGAGGCCCACCGTCATTTCGTGGTCCATCTGGGAGTGTAACGAGATGTGCCGGTGCGATGATACATGTCGCAATCGGGTGAGATTTGTCGTAATTCTCGGTCACTCATCTTGGTCTCATTTCTTATCCCAAGGTGGTTCAGAACGGCCGCAAATGCTCGGTGAAGATTGCCAAGACTGAGAAGAAGGGCTGGGGTATGTTTCTTTCGCCCTCTGGCAGTTTCCACTGACCTTCTCATTTGCCGAATTAGGCGTGTTCTACAATGGAGGCAAGAAACTCCTCCGGGGAAGTTTTGTCGGCGTGTACGCTGGGGAGATATTGACATTCGATGTTGCCGAGGAGCGGGGACGCGTCTATGACAAGCATGGTCGGACATACCTTCTAGATCTGGACTCTCATGATGTTCGCGCAAAATACAAGGAAGACGATGAGAGACTCTCGATCGACGCGTTTCACGCTGGGAATGTGAGTCATTCTCGTACGGGCATTGCCTGTTTCCTGATTGCAATTATTCTAGTTCACCAGATATCTGGTATGCGAGAAAGAATTGTGTCAAAGAATATGGTGGCTAATCCACCGTAGAACCATTCCTGTGATCCGAATTGCCATGTGCAGTCGGTGTACGTGAACGATGGGGATATACGAAAACCGCTCTTAGCGCTCTTCACTTATAGGGATGTCGAGGTGGGAGAAGAGCTTACCTTTTCGTATAGCGGCCTCATGGTGTGTATTGCTCGTATCGGCCGTAGAGTGATTACTAACATCAGTTATGTAGGAGGACGAAGAGAGAGAAAAGTTCATAGCGGAGCAGCAACAGAAGAAGGAGGATATGGATATGGATGCTGTCTACGCCAAATGTGAATGTGGGTCTGGCAAGTGTGTTGGTAGGTGGAAGATTGCGACGCACTCGGCTGCTTGCTGATATCTTTCTAGGTTTTCTGTTCTGATTCTCTTTGGTATTACTGGCATTTACATTCATTGTATTGTATCCCCTTCAATTCGCGTGCGAGAGTCACAGGTGCTGCTGACTATGACTTAACATGTGGCTCGTGTCCGGTGTCAACTGAGAGAGTCACTGTCAGAGACTATTTCTCAATGGTGTGAGGTCATCTGGTCACGAATCACGATTTTTCGTAGTAAGCGCGTTATCATTCGGATCGGACGGCGATTATAAATAAAGTGTGCGCGAGATTGCGTGTCTTTCCTGCCAACCACCATCATCTCAAAATGTCGAACACTCTGCCTCCCCTTCCCTACGCCTACGATGCTCTCGAGCCGTACATCTCCAAGCAGATCATGACGCTGCACCACACCAAGCACCACCAGACCTATGTCAATGCGCTCAACGCCGCCGAGGCCGCGTACGCGAAGAGCTCGACGCCCAAGGAGCGCATCGCGCTCCAGGCAGCCCTCAAGTTCAACGGTGGTGGTAGGTAGCTGTCGCTTGCGTCGTTCCTTATCTGATCGCCGCCTGCTCTACTAGGCCACATCAACCACTCGCTCTTCTGGAAGAACTTGTCGGCCCCCTCGTCCGAGGGCAAGGGCAACGGCGGTGCTCTGCAAGACGGTCCTCTCAAGGACGCCATCACTTCGGCCTTTGGCAGCCTCGACAACCTCAAGAAAGAGTTCAACGCTGCCACTGCCGGCATCCAGGGCTCCGGATGGGGATGGCTCGTGAGTGATCCCATCGTGCAGCTCACTCTGATGCAAACGGCTCACGATAATCTACAGGGTCTGAACCCCAGCACCAAGCGCCTCGAGATTGTCACCACCGCCAACCAGGACCCCCTCCTCACCCACGTCCCCATCATCGGTGTTGACATCTGGGAGCATGCCTTCTACCTCCAGTATCTCAACGTAAAGGTCGATGTAAGTCGGAATTGTCTGCTCTCTTCCGCTCCCATCTCACCACCTCTCTTTTTCACAGTACCTGAACGCCATCTGGAACGTGATCAACTTCCAAGAAGCCGAGACGCGCTTCTTGGAGGGCACCAACTCGAAGCTGTAAATGCGAAGAAGAAATAAATGATGTACACGTACGTTGTATAGTATCTGAGTTGAATCTGAAGTATGCTTGAATGTGACAATGTTTTCGACCGTTTGAGAGATATCCGCCGTACAGGCCTACATTCGAGTCCATTGTATTGATCACACAGGCAATACAGTCTTCGGATGCATAAACTCCTCTGCGTCTAAATGACACCACGCCACGCATTCACTGGAATACACCCCAGTCATCGGTTCTGTCGGTCGAGTTTGATCCGCGGTCAGAGCCATTTATGGCGAGAGTACAGTACGTCGAGGAGAAGTCCTTGAAGCTTCAATCACGAGCTCGAGGCCTTCGAGATCGTTGGGATAGCATGTCTTCAGCGCTTCTATATAATCACCGATTCCAGAACAACGAGCGTGCGACTCGGTCCGAGCACCAGCTTCGCTTACAATGGTTACTGGAACGAAGGAGTTCGGACGGCGTAAATCAAAAGCGGACTGGGACATGATTCTACGCATTGAGACGCCCAAACTTTGCGAGGAACGAGCGGATCTGTAGATATATCTCTACGTGTAGACAGAGAGCGACCTGGAATCTACGCTCCCATATGACAAGATCGGGTGGCTCCTGCAATCTGGTCGAACGAATTTCGAATTTCTGAGGCTTGTAGAGGGCTAAAATTAGCTGGCCATCGAGTTCGGCTGGGGCTCGGCTGTCGGCATTGTCCAGATACTCTGCCGCGGCTGCCGAGTAGGTTGTTCTGCAACCACAGTCACTCACTCCTCAACGATATCCCGAGACTTTACCCTCGCGATGGCGGCACCATCGACTCTCGGCAGCATGTGCTATTTAACTGCGAAGTACTCCTCAATGTCTGCACCTTTTTTGTCCCACTTTCCACCATGACGGGCCGCGTACATTATGCTGAGGGCAACTGTGCGTTTCTCTTCCTCTGACAGTGTTGTCGACTTGTTCTCACAAGACGCTCAACAGATCCCACCTCGCTTCCTGTCTCACAGACTACCACCATAAACCCTGACGCGGATCTTCAACTCATACGGTCAAGAAGCCACGACGACTATCATGGGGATCTTAGTAGACCGACACACGCGCTCACAGACGAGGCACGAGGCATCTCCAAGACTGGTTTGGTCAAGTTTTTCTCTGCGTTGAGGCCTGTGCGAGAGGGCCTCCCAGACCTCTTCAAGGACCCAGAGAAAGCTGAAGCGTACAACGACCTCTATCTTGTAACCTGGCTTGAGGACGATCCCGAGGACCCGCGAAATTGGTCAAATGCATGGCGGTGGTGTATGTTGGCAATGCTACTTCCCAAATAAACCGTGACTCATTGCCCTCATTAGACATAACTTTTGTCGTCGCTCTTGCCGTGATATCCGTCGCGTTTGCCAGTGCAGTCATAACAGGCGACTTCGGCGACATAGAAGAAGAGCTACATGTCGGCGAGGTGGTCACTGCTCTCTCCGTCTCACTCATGGTGTGCGGCTTTGGGTTGGGCCCTCTGATAATTTCTCCGTTGTGTGAGCTCTATGGTCGCCGTCCCTTATGGATCATTCCATCATTTCTCTATCTCAGTGCGTACCTTCGTAGTCATTTCTGCCGTCTACTGATATCTGGATGTAGTCTTTAACATCCCCTGTGCCCTCGCCACCAACATACAGACTCTTCTTATCTGTCGCTTCTTGTGTGGTCTATTCGCGTCCGGTCCCCTCACATTGGCGGGGAGTACTATCAGCGACATATGGGATAACAACGAGCGTGGCTTCGCGATTGCACTCTTCGCTGCTGCGCCGTATGGCGGAGCTGCCTTGGGTCCCCTTGTGGGCGGCTTCATTGGGGACTCTCTCGGCTGGCGATGGATCATCTGGGTAAGGGATCGCCAAACTACGCTAACCATCTGTTTTCTAACGACTATGCCTATTAGATCAATATGATCTTCGCCGGCGTGGTTTTCCTCCTCGTTCTAACAGTACCGGAAACCTTCGCTCCAGTCCTTCTCAAAAAGCGGGCCAGAAAACTTCGCCACAAGACGGAGCGCAAGAACATTGTAACCGAGCAGGAAATCTTCCACACGTCATTCTCCCAGCTGCTAGCCGACACTCTCATACGACCGTTCGACATGCTCGTCACAGAGCCCATCCTTCTCTTAATGTCACTCTTCATCTCTCTCATCTACGGCCTACTCGTATGTGTCTCATTTGCTTAGTCTGCCCTTTTGCTCACTGCGTCGCAGTACGCCTTCTTCTTCAGTTTCCCCGTTGTTTTCGGTGACGATTACGGCTTCAACGATGGCATAACTGGATTAATGTTCTGTTCGGTCTTCATCGGACTCTCCCTCGCACTGTTGATCACACCGTATCTGGAGAAACTCTACCTCAAGACAGCCGCAGCGAAGGGTGGTCGTGCTGAGCCCGAGGATCGTCTAATTGGTGCCATGGTCGGTGCACCGTTCGTTCCTATCGCGTTGTTTATATTCGGATGGACGAGTCCGCCAGCGGTCATACCCGGAGGCGGTAACTGGGTCGGGCCTTGCAGTGCGGGCATTCCTTTCGGTTTCGGGATGGTCGTTATCTACTTCAGCGCCAATGCCTACCTCATTGATGCTTTCCCGGATTATGTCGCATCGGCGTTAGCTGCGAAAACCGTACGTCTGTCCGCGAACATTCAGCTACGGAGCGCCACTGACATCCCATTCACTTAGGTTGTTCGTTCGGGTGCAGGTGCTGCGATGCCTCTTTTCATACCCCAGATGTACCATGCCCTAGGCAATGGGTGGGCAGCTTCATTGCTCGCCTTTGTTTCCGTCGCAATGGTAAGCTTTCCCCTCACAGGCCATGCGAGTGATATTGATTTTCGACATCTAGATTCCTATTCCATTCCTCTTCTACCGCTTTGGCAAAACGATTCGTGGCAAGTCAAGAAGAGCCACTGCCATGTGAGGTACCGTAGCAAGACTAATATCAGTATTAGATTTAGATGTTTAGACCGACCTTAATATCCCTCAATAGATAGAACCTTTAGAAGCATTAGACGTATACGTAGTACTGTTTACATTCATTATCGTCGGCGAATCGAGTCATAGAAACAAAGTTATCGAACGCTAGCACTTCTTCTCCTCGCTGAGACCGCCGTCCGAAGAGTCATCCACTTGTTCCACGGCCTCTATCGTCTCCACTGGCCCTTTGAACCAGTTCATACCACCGTAAGAGGGCAAGAAGTAATAGCCCAGGGACAGCGCAATCACACCACCCACGACGACAATCGTGTAGTTCATATTGTGTGAAGTGACCTGTGGGACGCCTGGGAATAGGAACACCACAATCATGAAAATCATGTAAGACGAGGCGATGATGGATATCGGGAGACTCTGGGACTTGTCATCAGGAGAAGCACATGGCAGAAGAAACGATTCGCCTCACAAAGACTCCCAGACTGAATGGTCCAGGTACGAATTTTGTTCCACCCAACCACCTTGCGACGATTGGAGTCGCGAAGCCGATGTACTGACATACGACAGACATTGTGAAGACAGCACCGATCGCAAGAGGTCCAGCGAATGAGATCAAACCTAAAAGTAGAGCCATGAAGGCAAGAAATATAACTGCGTGTACTGGCGTTTTCGTGTACGGATTGATGTTGTATAGAACGCCAGAGAACGGTAACGCGTTGTCTCGCGAGAAGGCGAAGAGCTGTCTGGATCCCGCAATAAGCTGAGTCGGAGGTTAGGCTTGAATGTACAAGAACAAATTATTGCACGAACGTAGTCCATGCCAGTCATCCAGAGAGTGATGATTATGATGGCCCATATTGCTAGTGTTCCCGACTTGCCCACGCTGTTGAAGACGATCTGGAATGGAACTTGAGAAACCGAGTGCGGTAAAAGCGTGAAAGCTCACAGTCGCCATTGGCTGTCCAATTGGGTTTCCGATGACGGCTTCTAGGTCGTCTCCGATGTAGAAGGCCAATACAATGTTGATGACTGGTTGAATATTAACTTCACATGAAGTAATAAAGAACGAAGACTCACTCCATCCTAGCGTGCAGCTGACGACCGTGGTACACATAATGGCAAACGGAACAGCCGTTTGAGCATTACGCGCTTCCTCGCTGATGTGTACGCTTGTGTCGAAGCCGGCTGTAAGGATCATTGAGCCATTAAACACTTTCAAGTCCTCGAAGTCACATCAAATAGTGCTTACCGACTGTCCACGCTGGCGCCAGAAAACTCAGTATGAACGCAAAACCATTCGGCCATCCTGACACTAGTAGAGCTTCAGATTCATGTCCGCTCGGAGGGAAGCCGCACTCACCATTCTCGAAATGAGTGAATGCGTAAGACGAAGTATTGTGGAGCGCTTTCGGAGTAGCAGCAGGCAGGGCGATGATGATTGCAAGGAAGAGCCTGGGTGACACGATCAACATTAAGCTGGAGGTGACCGTCGATGTTACACACGCTAAATTGAGGAAGACATAGGCGTGTTGTATCCTGGCAATGACCTTGGTAGCCATACTTCCAGCGACGGCATGCATACACAAAAGGGCGGCGTAAACGCCACTACAGTAGCGTGAGCGGCGGATAGTGACCACCATTGTGAACATACTATGTTTGTCCATTTGTTGCCACGAACTCCCCATCAGTTCCTATGTTAGCCGCAGCCATAATTTGGGTAGCGACTCCCCAATCCACGCTTGCCATTCCGGCGATGTACGCGGCGGTATTGATGTCTAGTCAAGATCAGTCAAATGTAATGGGGGGTCAAGAAGAGTTGACTGACATCCGATGAGCCATGAGAGCAACTTCCTGTATCTGGGCGAAGAGAATTTGAATGTCCAGTAGTACAATCCCCCAGCCGTCGGTGCCGCCGATCCCAGCTCTGCCATGGCGAGCGCAACAGTGATCAAGAAACAGCTACAGGTGAACCACTAGACTCGGATACACACAGGTCAGAGAAATTTGTCCAAGGGTCGGAGAAATGGCCTACCCCCCACACCATGGCACTCGTTCCACCATAAGGAATAGAGTACAGAAGAACAGCGCTAATTGGCAGATCAGTGAGAGTCTTGTGTGTCGTTCACAAGGACTTACGCGATTGACTGTACAACGCCGACGATAGTGAAGCACAGACCGAAGAGTTCCAAGCGACTGAAATCACGCTTGAACTCCTGCTTGTAACCGAGGCGAGCCAGGAGGTCCTCGTCGTTGGTTCTCGCTTTGGCGGACATCGTAGCGGCTGGGCGGAAGAGCGAAGATCACTAAGGTCAGAGGAGCCTAGTGGTTTGTATTTCTAGGCTCCAATCAAGCTGAGATCCATTCGGAAACCAAGGGACGTGAATCCTACCCACGGCCATGGAAAGAAGTCAAGTTTGTATGATGTATCAGCCACATGTCAATGGACAGGCACCTCGACTGTCGGGCTGGAGTATGTAACGCCGGCTATACATGGTCGGGAGTTATCGGACATATCCAAGGCGACCTGACGTGAGACGACTCAGGTCGACAAACGACATGAGGGAGTCGGTCTGGAGTCGGTGTCCACTGTCGGATGAAGTCCTGCGGGCCTGGAAATGGTGAATCACAGCAACACTCGTAGAGGGGGCGCCCCTCCCCGATGGAGTTTTGACTTGTCACGCGCTGAACTTAGTGATTGGTCGAGTAAGATATGGATAGATTACAATTCAATAGACAGTACACAAACAATTCTACCATACAACACATCCTTAAATACCGAGGTTCAGGAGTAACATTAAGTAAGTAAAACTAGGCGCATGCGTTCAAGGATCATGGTGCAAGCACTTCAGCTTTCGACGAATTCGCTTCATAATCACTTGTCGTCGTGGTCCCAACCTTGTCGTTGTCAATGGGCCGCATGTCGATACTCTCCTCCCCGTCTCGCTGGGTCTGGGTGAAGATACTGGTGCTGGTTTGAATACGAATCGCAGCAGGCGACCTGCGAGGTTTGACTTTGTTTACTTCAAACGTCGTGCTGATGGTGTCGTTATACGTCGTTCCTGTCCAAATTTTGCCCTGCGCGACACGGAATAGAATCAGCAAGGTCGAGACGATCTAGAGACAAAACTGTCAGATGTGTGAACACTCGGAGACGAGTTCATTCGTACCTGAATGGGGGACAATCCTTGCAAAAAGAGCTGTGCTATCGGGCTATTGACCGCGAATGGAATCAAGAACATGAGGGAGAAACCCGAATAGATGGCGGCCGACTCTACCACAATCGCGGCCATAGAGGTGTACTGGCGGCCATGCGAAGCGCCGAGAACCCGCCCGATACGGTTGCGGTAGTAAATCAGGCGCGAGGCAATCAATATGGTGACGAGTACGTTGAGGGCGAGGGACATCGAGTAATATGGAATAGTCCAGTTGATTCCCACTGTGTCCCAAGGAGAGGAAGATGTATGTCCAACTTGTTTGAGAAACAGCATCCCAAGGGCTAGAAAACGCGCACTCATGATTAACTTTAGATGGCTAGTAGAGATCAAAGCCACATACCGATCGACGCGAGATACATCATGATGGGGAACGCAATGATCACCCAAGAAGAGACGCGTCCACCGAGGTAGACCACATAACAACGCCAGACCTGTCGTCCTTCAAAACACAGCAGGAGGATATCGAAACGAAAAACTCACGTTGATAATATCGCACATCCATGTCACCAATACCATGATGACGTTGGCAAGCATGTCAATCGGAATCGAGAACATGATGTTTTCGTAGGCGTCGGGTCCACCTGGTATATTGCGCCCGTCGATGAAGGACTCCTGGGTGAACTCCAAGAGTCCCGCAATATAGAGTGTACCCAGAATCCAGATGATGGTAATGTAAGTTATCAGGCCAAGGTTACGACGTTTTTCTGGACCCTTGCTCCGGGCGGTGAGGAGTTTGTGAAGTAACATGAAGTAGAGGAGCGACTGGATCCCATAAGCGACAGCTGCGAGGAATGCGCCCTGCAGCCATGTATGCTCGGAGAAGATGTCCGCGTCCGACTCCTGCGGGCGGTACTGGGGAGGGACCATGTCTTGTAACGCGGTAAGTGAAAGGGAGGTGACCGGCTGTGAAGGTTCAACTCACAGCCTGTTAAAACGGTGCCCCTTGACCAAGTTTACTGAACTGAGAGGAACATTCACACAGCACCAGCTGCGATTCTCGTCATTCAGAAGAAGACTTGAACACCGAGTCCATCAGCATCCTTGACAAACAGGAAGATGTAGTTCTGTTTGACACATGGCCTCGAGACCTGGCCGTGAATGTCAGAATGGGAACGGCATCGATGCAGGTGCTGAAGGCAACATAATTCGGCTATAGCCGATAGACAAGATGTCCGTCGTGTGGTCCGATGAGCCGTTTGGGCACTCCATTTAGCGAAGAAGCACACTAAATCTAGAATATCCGCCACTCCGTTTGCAGGGATACCCATGTTGTCGGCGAAATAGTAATGGCCGATACCGCAAAGGCAGGCAAATGCAACAAGACATTCACGGCATGAATGATGGGAACAAATGGCGACAGCCAGGCGACGAAGATGCAACGCTTGGCAGATAGATATGCTGCCTGCCTGTAGTCGCGATGAAGATGATTGGGCGAAGGAGGGGTTTGCGCGGAAAGCAAAAATCCAGATTGAAGTTTGATTGAAGTGGTTTCTACCCGCTGGGCTCCCAGCATTGAATCGCTCAATCAAATGTTTGATGGGAAGTGAGTATCGAAGACCTCGAGACTGATATGGGGGGCATCTCCCGAGCTCATCGCATATTTGTTGAATGTGGTTCCCAGCTGTTCCCATCCGAAAACAGTAACGAGTGACCAAAGCGGGATTATGTGTTTGAAGTTCTACAGTAGAAGTTGTTCCTGGCTGTAGATCAGTCAACTTATACAAAGTTCATGGCACGATGGTCTCCCGCGACTGTATTGATAGAACATACAGCTCTAGGTCACCTCCAGCACAACCGCATTGTCGAAGCTTCGCAATCCCCACTGCAACAAATGACGGTCTGGTTCTTGCTGTGATATATCAAAATTGCGAGATTGCCGCCCGAGCTTCGCGACTTGCCTGATTGATATGTGATTGATCAGAATGGGACAAGCGGACCATGTAAGACGGCGAGGTTGACTGACCAGTGACTCCCATCAGACTCCGCCGAGCGCTCAACTATGGACGACCAGCATGGCGTCGTCTACACGCCGGATACAGTGAAAATCTCGCCAAGCTCTCTGCAAGATTTACATGATCAAGGAATTTGTGCGTATTTCTGCTCGCAAGCTGCCCCTAGTCTAAGCCAAAGCTCAGCATACGTCCACATTTATTGGGTCGATTTGGCCAACACCCGCAGATGTCGCGTTGTTCCAATAGAGTACTTCGCCGAGCTGGTCAAATCCAACAGACCAGGCGTGAATATCGCCACCGTAGGTCTCGCGCTTGTGTACCTGATGGTGCCGGAAGGGTTTTCGGGGGTAGGCGAAGACCTATATGTCATCGATCTAAGCAGTCTACGGATCCTGCATGGGGTGGGATCGAAAAAGGTGGGCGCAGTGCTCGGATTCTTCGAGAACAAGGAAGTATCGCGCCTTGGAAAGCAAGTGAAATGGTGCCCCAGGACGACGCTGGCAAAAGCGGTCAAGTGAGTGCTCAGACACGGCCTGTGATTTTGAGTCGCCTGGATTGACCGCTCTCGTTCAAGGGAAGCAAAAGATCTCGCAGACGCTGAATTCCTGGTCGGCTTCGAATCGGAATTCGTCCTCCTGAAATCCACCAGACCCGTCGTCCCTGCCAGCGAGGCGGCTTGGTCCAGCAGTGTCGGTCTTTTGGCGGGCTCCACAGAAGCTAAGATCCTCGAGGATATCGCCGATGCTCTGCGCTCCAGCGCCATTCCGCTCCAAATGTACCACAAAGAGGCGGCACCAGGACAGTACGAGATTGTGACCGCTCCATTGACACCTTTGGCGGCGGTGGACGCACTTGTGTACACGCGCGAAATCATTGTTCACGTCGCGGCGAAAAATGGTCTGCATGCGACGTTTATCCCTCGCCCCTTCATGTACAGCGCTGGTTCTTCCACACACGCCCACGTCTCTGTCCACTCTCCGCGCGAAGCCGGCCAGAAGGTAGCGGAGAAAATGTCCACATACGAAGAGTCATTCCTTGCTGGGCTACTCGATCATCTTCCGGCGGTTTCGGCGTTCACACTGCCCACTCCGGCTTCATACAAGCGTGTTGGCGACGGGGTATGGAGTGGGGGAACGTATATCACATATGGGACGGAGAATCGCGAAGCCCCGGTGCGCCTAACCAACGCGGCATCGCCTTCGTCGAGGAACTTTGAGCTGCGGTTTATCGACGCGACGGCGAACCCATACTTTGCACTGGCGGCTGTCTTGGCGGCTGGACTGGCAGGTATCAAGGCGGAAAAGAAACCGGCCACGAAGGACTGCCGAGAAAGACCTGCAGCCGAGATGACCGAGGAAGAGAGGGCACGGATGGGAATCACGCAACGCATGCCTTCGAGCATTGAAGAATCCAGGTCTAATCTGAAAGGCGATACGGTCTTGGTCGAGGCGCTCGGTACGGAATTGGTTGAGAAGTATTTGGCAGCAAACAAGACGCTGGGCGACGCGCTGACGCAGGACGCAACCGAAGATGCGCAGCTCACTCGGCTGGTAGAATTCTATTAATGATATCGACAAGATTGGAATGGAGACTGCATACAATGAATGATATCACTCACAAATACACTTGACGGCTATACTTAGCTTTGTGTGCCAGTGTCTCCAGACTACCGACCCGAGTGAATGGTGAGGCCGATGACTGGGCGGAGAAAAGCAGGAAAGGAGGTGAGCCCTACGCCTCTACGCGAGCGCGTCTAGTCCGCCGCAGCGGACAATGCGCCATTTCTGGGCGAGGTTGAGTCAGGGTCGGGATCATCGATGTCGTTGGTCAAGCCTAGGCAAGGCGCGATCGCGTGGCTGTGTATCGCATCTTGTCTTCAGCCCACCACCACAAACCCTCAGCCACTGACTGGCGTTGGGCCCTGAACGCGACGGATAATATTCCTTGGCAGCTGTCATCATTGAAGACACACTCACCCTCTCATCGACGCGTGGGCGCTATAATTGTCCCATCGCGAGCTTTTAATTGGGGAATTTGTTCACACCCCGCGCTCAGCTGCTCTACGAATCAAACAGAGACCATTGTCACAGCATGGCGAGTCCCGGGTCTACATCGGAAAGTGGGCCTTGATTGCGCACTCAACCGTCCCAGCATCCTCTTTCAGACCTATTGCGAACCCTACAATTTTCCGCGAGGTCATAACGACAGCATCACGCGAGCCCAATTCCGAGTTGCATCCGTAATTGGCGTAAACGGACTCAATTTCTGACCTCGACACGCTATTTTGACTACTTTTCGCCCTTGAATTCCAATCATTCCTACATTTGTCGGTAATTCTTCGCTTAGCGTCTCTATTTAACATGGCTGCGGGTTGTTGGCGTCCTCGTTTTCCTGCCTCTGATGTTACCTCTTCTGGCCTTGGGATTAGTTGCGCTCGTAACATTCGGTACGCGATCACCCGCGTCCTGCGAGCTTGATACTGACAATTTCCGTGCACAGTGGCTGGGCAAGGCGCTGCATACATCGACCCCGACAACGGCATCACCTTCTACGGTTACACCGACCCAGTACACAAAGTCACTTATGGCTACGTCTTCCCGCCGGCCGCATCAGGCTCTACAGAGTTCCTGGGTGAAATCGTGGCGCCTATTAACACCTCATGGGCTGGCGTGTCTCCCAAAGGAGCCATGTTGCAGAGTATCTTACTCGTTGCTTGGGCGAATGGCAACAGCGTAGTCCGCTCCGCGCGTTATGCAACGTAGGTGCTATCGTCGACATCCGTGACGAAATTTGACGAATTTATCAGTGATTATACCCAGCCAGTGTAGGGTCTTGTTTTGCTCCGGGGAACACTCTAGCTCATATCTTCCGCAGCGCGATGGTCGGTCCAGTCTTGACGGATTTGCCAACGACCAAGGTGAATGCGACGCATTGGAAGTGGGTATATAGGTGTCAGAACTGCACAAGTACATTATCCAGCTCTCTACAACTACAAACTTGAGCGCTGATGTCTCTACCAGCATGGACCGGGGGAAGTCTCAACACAAATTCTTCAGGAGCGCCAGCTTGGGCATGGAGCGACATTGCCGTCGAGTACGTCCGTTTTCGTGGTTACGGGTTTTTTTTTCCTGATGTTATTGCAGTAATCCCTCAGATGCGCAGAGCACCTTCGTGGAACACACCGATTGTGTGTTCTCGTTCTTGTTTCGCAATCAATCAAACTGATCTCTTTTTCTATCGCAGTTGGCTTCTACGGACTCGACTTCTCAATTGCCCACGCCTCGCAATCGGATTACGACAATTGGGCTGCCGGCGGAACCGGTGGCGGCTCTGCGACTACCACAAGCACTAGCGCGACAACGACATCGTCCTCGGGTCCTACTGCCTCTGTGTGTGAAGGCACTCGAGAAATGTGATAACGAATCTGATAATTGTCTAGGCGACGCCGTACGATTACATCGTCGTTGGTGCCGGACCAGGAGGACTGATAGCAGCTGATCGACTTTCCGAGGCTGGAAAGAAGGTGATACTTCTGGAACGCGGAGGACCAAGTACCTGGGAAACTGGTGGCAGATACGCTCCCGACTGGACAGCTGGTCAAAATGTCAGTGTCGTTCCAATCATTTCTACCACTGTATTGCCTGACTATGCGCCATTAGTTGACAAAGTTCGACGTGCCGGGACTGTTTGGTATGCGGTACAAATATCAGTATTGAGCCGTTCTCATGTCTGTTATAGAGTCTTTGTTCACGGACTCCAACTCCTTCTGGTGGTGTAAAGGTAGTCTTGCACGTCTGATCGATGATATAGGAACTCATGTTGGTTACTAACTAGATATCACCGTGTTCGCCGGTTGCTTGGTAGGCGGAGGAACCTCAATTAACGGAGGGTAAGACATTCGGTGCCATATTCCCATTCATCACTGTTAACGCCTTGATGTGTAGACTTTACTGGTACCCACCAGACTCCGACTTTACAGTTGCGAGCGGTTGGCCGAGTTCTTGGGTTAACCATGCACCATATACCGCGAAAATGGTGGCCCGCCTCCCTAGCACCGACCATCCATCCACGGATGGAAAGAGATATTTAGAGCAAACATTCGACGTCGTGTCGCAGCTTCTCAAAGGACAGGGGTATCAGAATATCACCATCAACGATAATGCCAATTTCAAGGATCATGCGTACGGGTACAGCGCTTTCAACGTGAGGGCTGTTGCCACGAGCTCGAGTACATCTGTCTAACCTTCTCGCCAGTTCCAAGGAGGTCAAAGAGCTGGCCCAGTTGCTAGTTACCTGCGAACTGCCAAGGCTCGTTCCAACTTCGTCATGAAGACTAATGTAATGGTCCTCGATGTTGAGCGCAATGGGGCCGCTATTACTGGTGTACGGACGAACGACACGTCGCTAGGACCCAACGGAATCATTCCTCTGAACCCCAATGGCCGCGTCATTCTATCGGCTGGAACCTATGGATCCGCTCGCATTTTGTTCAGGAGTGGCATCGGTCCCACGGATATGATCACTTTGGTGCAAGGCGACACAACTGCAGGAGCCCTTTTACCGCCCAAGGCCCAGTGGATCAATCTGCCTGTCGGATACAACGTACGGCTCACAGCTTTTGCGCCCTCTAACACGTTCTAACTGCTGAATAGGTTTCGGACAATCCTTCGATCAATGTATATATGAACTTCTGGTTGTATCTTTGGCGGTATAGCTAACGTCGTGTTCCAGTTGGTCTTTACGGCACCAACTGTCGATTCCTATGATAACTGGGCCCCCATTTGGACTGCCCCTCGTGCGGCGGACGCCTCTCAGTATCTGGCCAGTCGTTCCGGAGTCTTTGCGTCGGCTTCTCCAAGGTTTGTCTCCCCGTGGACTTCAATGTCGATGCGATTCTGACAGGTGTTTTCTCCTAGATTGAACTTCTGGTCCGCTTGGGCTGGCACTGACAAGAAGACTCGCTATGTATGTTGCGATGGAGCTCCGATACGCACCACACTCATGCACGGCCTCTCAATAGGTGCAGGGCACAGTTCGACCTGGAGCTGCGTCTTGGTCGACCACGTACCCCTTCAACCAAAGGTCTGCATTCGGTTTACGCGTCGCTGTCTACCACTGACTTGTTGCTCCAGTCAAATGTTCACCATCACGACCTACCTGTCAGTCTGATTCGCTGTTTGCCAAGCAGATCGCTCACTCGTCGTATATACTCTAGTTCTAGCGGTGTGACTTCACGCGGACGAATAGGAATTGACGCAGCATTGACAGGCCGTCCGCTGGTCAATCCTTGGTTCACAGATCCTGTGGACAAATCCACCTTGATTACTGCTATCAAGAGCCTCTTGGCAAATCTTACCTCTGGTGCATTCTGTTCATATCAGTCGGCCAGGATTTGCACGCTAAGTCTCTTTAGTATCTGGCCTGACCTTGGTGACACCTGATAACACAACAACCATTGACGATTATGGTGAGCCGAAACGCGTCAACTTAGGAATGGTCCCGCTGACTTCCGGCGAAATCAACAGTCAATAATTATCCTGCGGCCTCGCTGAACTCTAATCACTGGGTGGGATCAAACATCATTGGAACACAGGGCACGGCGGTCGTAGACTCGAACACCAAAGTCTTTGGAACCAACAATCTATTCGTGGTCGACGTGAGTAGTCTCGAAATGTGAAGTCCTTCACTGCTGACAAAATCATACAGGCTTCGATTGTAAGGCTGACTTTGAGATTGAGCATCTCTCAAGCGCTGACGTATGCATGCCTAGCTACCCTCTCTGCCTATGGGCAATCCTCAAGGCGCAATCATGTCCGCGGCCGAACAGGCAGTAGCGAAGATATTAGCTCTCAGTGGCGGTCCATGACAGTCCTGATCAACATCGATACTGACTGTCGGAGAATGATACACGTTCACAAGCTTTCGTTCCATTTCTTTATTTATGACAATGCGAGGTTCCAAAGCTACAAGGTGATGCCCAACTCTTCCGCGATTAGAACCGCAGCTTTCTCTCCGATCGTCACAGCCGTGCTGTAAGTGTTTGCGGCCACGTTCGAGGGGCAAATGGATATCTTTCGGACCATTAGATGGACTTCACAGGCCGAGATGAAGGCACGTACATCTGCCACCTTCAAGTTCTTCACACCGTACACATTGAGGCGGGAATCGACGACTATCGATGGCATCAAAGACATGCTTTCCCAAAGGAATGAGATTTGACTGACCACCACCTTCTTCGCGCGGCTTCATCGAGCATGTACCGAGCTAATGGGTGTCAACAACCTGTCGAGGGTGTTCGTCTCCTACTCACCGAATGCCAGGCAGTTTGGACTGTCGCAGTTTCAGGACATCAAAGTCTTCATCTCATATAGCGTGTACAAACTTACCGAACGATTTATTGAAATCCTCGATTGCTTTGTCGTCCTCGGCCGTGTATTTGATGATGGGTGCCTCGGTCGCAGTGAGAGCAGCTCCTGTCGTTTCATCCTTCGCCAATGCTGCACTGTTCGGGGAGAAGGCCGGGTGTCCTGGGAGGTAGTCACCACGATAGATCTCCATGCGGCGGGCAATCTCGCGAGCCTTTTTGTAGCCCCATCTCAGAGTCGCGTGGTCGGCCGGACTAAAATTCATGAGAACGGACGATTCAAGTTGTAGAGACGGTGAACACTCAACTCGCTAAGGAAGCCTGGATCAAAGTCATGACTGGCGTTGGCGTCTTCGCCCGACGTGATGTGCACATATCCGGTCGAGACAGGGTATTGCTACATTGCGAAATCAGGTTCGGTACAATGCAGCCAACTTGCAACGGGTGGCGTACCGTAAAGTAGCCGACACTGTAATACTTCCTGGCAGGAGCGACAGTGATGTCTCCGAGGAATCTTTGGGATGCATGAGTTTTCAAGGTGCCTTGTCGAGAGAAAGAGAGGGACTGACGAAGAAACTGCGCCAACCCAGATGACCGGCTTATCGGGAGCACTTTCGAAGTATGTTTTCCATCGGTGCTCGAATTCCGGACCTAATTCTTTGAGGTCGTCAGCGGTGGGACGCATCTTGATTCCGGCATCGAGCCCACTGTATCAACTGTCAATACGTATAGAGAGCGAAAAGAACAAAGCTTACTTGTGAGCCATGAGGCCCTTTCCCTGTGGCCATACTTCGAGCCATTCTAGTAAATGATGAGATGTTTGAGATGCGTCTTTCAAGAAAATGCCGTACTCGCGACTTCCTCCGGTTCGCCTCTGAACAGCGCGTCAAGAGTTTCCGCCTCTTCCGATGCCTGGTACGGAATGAAGCACACGTTGTGATCTTCCTACAATATTAGTGCACGAAGCAATGTGGAGAGAAGAGGACATCACCTTGATAGTTTTCGCCTACACCTGGGAGATCAACTTTGGGTTCAACTCCGAGGCTCTCGAGGAGATCAGTGCGACCGATACCGGATCTATATCAGATAAGTGAGACATAGAACTTTGTGAAGGGACCGGTGTTTACCTCTCGAGGATCGTCGGAGAGCCAAACGCGCCTCCACTGACCACAACTAGCCGTGAAGCGTATGCAACCTCGACGGTTTGATCAGCATCTGGTCGCAAGACAGTATCATTGACGAATTCGACGCCGTCCGCCTTGTCTCCGCTAGAGAACGACGACAATTAGCATATGAAACAACCTCAAGAGAATTGACAGAGACTGACTCAAAAAGGACGCGTTTGACGCGCTTTCCGGTCTTGATGACAAGGTTCTCGTTATGCCCTTGGTTATAGATGTAATGATGGGGGACATCAGAGCGACGTCCAGTCTCTGCATCAATCCACCTGCGAATCACATCAGTATGGAAGCACAATGTCCATCAGCAGGTAAGATGGGGTCTTACTTCTGCCAGACCTGAGGTGTGGTCAGTTGGAAGTTGGTGTGTGTGTATGGTCTAGAGAGCGTGTACTTACGCCATAACCGTCACATTGATATAGGCCATTAGTGTCTTCGATTGGTCCTCTATCCTTGTCGATGTTGGCAGCAACATCAAGAAACTGTTTGCCAACATTCGTTATCGTTCCTCCCAAAGACACTTTCAAAGGCCCGGAGTATCCGTGGGTGGGCATATCGGGCGCGACCTGATAAGTCTCTGCCTGGTGAAGGCATCAATATAACCGCGACGCCCTCGCTCTCACGAATACACAAACCTTTTTGAGCAGGGGAAGTAGGTCAGATGATCCCCATCCATTGTTCTTGAACTTTGTCTGCCAATCATCGTAGTCCGATGCAGCAGCTCGAGTATACATAGTGACTGGTCGAGAGTCGGTAAAGAGGAAGCACTATTAAGGAAAGCGGCGACATACAGTTAACCGACGAGCCTCCGCCCAAACATCTCCCAGAGGGCGTGACCAGAGATCGGTCATTGATCTGCTGCGAGAGCTTTCCGACGTTGAAAGTAACTGTCTGACTCGTCGGGGCAAGGTGGCTGAAGTAACGCGCGGGTTGGATGTGAGCTGGGAGGTCCTTTGTATGCTCTCCAGCCTCAAGAATCTGACGAAGGTCAGAGAGAGTCAAATGGAGAGTGTCCGAGATATATACCAAAATCTTGAGATCAGGATCAGCGGCAGCGAGCCGCCCAGCGATAACGCAAGCGGCTGCGCCACCTATACACAGCGTCAGTGAGATCCTAGCAGATAGACTGCGAGCGTACCTCCGGCAAAGATTATGTCGTACGTGGGCATATGCAAGTCAATCAAAACGGATGTTCGACGTTCGACCTTTTTGGCGAGAAGTACGTGAGTGAAGTTGGGTGATTCTTGTGTGATTCATATACTCGGGCTGAGGTAGCCGAGCACGTTGACGGGCCGCCAAGAAGTAGTAATCACCCCCGCGAGCCATCATATCACGATACGCTGGATTGATGAATGAATGGAAGGAAGACAGGGTAAGTATGTGTGGCAATATTTACACGGCAGTGATCAGATGATGGCCGAGCGCGCGGCCGAACCTTGGTGAGGCTGTGCTCCTTCATCATCAATGCAGCAAACGGTTGTTGGCGTTATACGGTTACCCCCCCCCCAAGGTGAGCGCGCACGTCAATCTCTTGAGTCGGACTGATCCCTGCCTGTACACCGGATGAAACAATTATTCGTCAAGAAAGGATTTCAGCCGCAACTCAGGACCGCGCGGGGCATCAGACGCACATCGAGCGCGGTATCCCTTTGGGCATCTCAGAGATCCGACGAGCTCCTCTATCGCATGGTAGAATCTCATGTCAGTCTCATTTTGTGTGCTCCAAATCAAAGCTTCTTCGCCGGAGACCGTCAGAAAATTTCGAAGTGCAACCTGCTAACTTTGCTACCGTAAGATCGCCAAATTGACTAACTCTTTTTAGAATTGATGCGTTCCATATAAGCGAACTTGATGCGTGCCATATAAGCGACTCTGAGGATCCAAATATTTATTGGGGACATCTTTTCCTCTCTCACTTTCATCCGTTCACTGCCACCAGTGACAACTTGAACAAGCTCACAGGGCATTAAGATGGCACTCGGACCCGCTGAAGCCGCGTAAGCGCTCTCTCCCTCCAAGGCCATGGCCTCTGATAGTGGCGTACTGCCGAATCTAGCCATGGACCAATGTTCATTGGAGGTGTCCTCACCATTATGTCGTTCGGTATCTCTGTAACTCAAACGTACGCGTTTTCCTTCCACTCTGCCCTGCTCCCCCCACAGTCGTTGAATAACATACACCATAGATATCTGTACTGGGACACGTACAGAAAGAAGTAAGCCCTGTTGACACCACACTGTTATGTACTTGGCATCTGCTAAATGCGCTTTCTGTCCAGAGATCGATGGGCTATCAGGGCATATGTGAGTGGAGGCAATGGAGCAAGCATAGCTTGCAATTCTGATGCTCGATGGGAAGGTTCTCTTGATCTTTGTGTCGGATACAGTACATACCGCTGGTATCATTGCATACCTTTACGTGGCATTGATCAAGCATTTTGGTGTGTTCATCCCTCCTATCCACGCCGACATACGCTAAGCTCTCGGCTAGACGATCCCTCGTACCTTGCAACCAGTACTGTGTTATTCGAAATGGGTTTGTACCGAAACAACATCTCACTATCCCTTCTTACGCTATGTAGAACCGGCTCTTTCAGTGCGTAGCCTCGATGCAGTTGAAAACGGAGTACTGAACGTAGTTGTCAAATTCACAGGGAATGATCAGTGGAATGGTCCAAGCTTTCTTTGGTTGGCGCGTCAAAGTCTTGACAGGGAGCTGGCCGTTGTTCATTATCATATCCCTTTGCTCTGTTGCTGCTTTTCGTGCGTTGTTCTCGTTGTTTGCTCGTCATACTAATCAATGCATACAGTCATGGGCATTGCAACGGCCATCGGGTGCAGAATTGTTCATTTTTTCGTAGACTTCCAGAAGTTTAGAGTCGTCGTGATTATCTGTGCGTCGCTTTCAGTGTCTGAACCGCTTCATTCCACGAATCACGTTCTTCAGGGCTCGCAAGTGCGACATTTGCTGACATATTGATTACTGCTACGCTAGTTAGACATTTGGTACGTTGATTGTGTCTCTATGTTCTCAGATGGTTCTGATCCTCTGCATTTTTCGCCAGCGAAATCATCGAACCGGCTTCAAGACGACGGACACCCATATTGACCGAATCATACGATGTGCCTTGCGGTTCACATACATTGGATCTCTCAGCTGATATTGCTTCATAGTGACCGTCCAAACCGGTCTTCTCACCGCTATCTGGGCTCTGGCGGACCTGCTCGTGTACCTTCTGGATCCCACGGGGATGTAAGTCCTCCGCTTGCCTGTCGGGTTGTTATTTTCTTCCAAACTGAGAATTTCCCAAGGCATCTTCTATTGAACTGTCTTCTCCCAAAACTCTACACAAACTCACTGCTGTCTTCGCTCAACTCTCGCGGTGGATGGAAGTATGACGACCCAGAAACAATATCGAGCGCCAAGCGTAGCGGTAATGAAATCGGTCTTCGACGGGTACGTTAATCATTCTTCTCTGCTTTTCTCGCTAAGAACATTCCAACAGTTGGGCGAAACAAACGTTGTCAATCTATCCTCACGACCAGAGGTGGGTTCTACTGTCATCAGAACATCCGAAAATCCATCTGACAATAATATTAGGTCTTCGTTCACGTCGAATCGCATGAGATGCGTGATTCGGCAATTCCAAACAAGTCCGCCGAAGCAGACTTGGAGTATGATGCTAGTTGGAATGAGCGGAAGCAGAACGCTGCGCATGCCGTTTGATCTCATCAGCCCGGAAGTTCTGCTATTCAACGAATGTACAACTGTATGGCCTCCACTCGTGTAATACGTGTGTAATACATAGATGTAGGAGATATACGTACTAGACGATGCGAGGTCACTGAGGCTGGTCAGGGTTTTGGTGAGCGACACATGTTGTCAGGTCTGCGTACTGAGCTACAGTGCTGCCTACAAATTGCCACTCTATCAAGTAAGGTGGTGAACATGACGAGCAACCAGTTGTTTGAAGATTGGCACTGTTCATTCAAATTTTCTCAGCAATGTACTGGCGCGAGGTGTCACATCTCGTGCCGTGCTGTGACACGTTCCAGACTCTGACTTGCCTTAGGCTTGATCACTCCTGAGTCCCTTCACTCCTCCCATTGCAAGCAGGGCAAGACGCCCTCGGAGTTCGCGCTAATATCCATCCGGCTCTTTTCTCAAATATCTCAAGACAGCATACGCTTCGGACCCTGTTTAAAATCGTATCATCGATTTTTTAGGGATCACCTTACTCTACCCGCCGACGCCCACATATCTTTCTGACAAATCTGTGGGTACTTATATATGCACGCTTGGCCTCGAAGTTCGTAGCAGCAGCTGACACTCGGCCATTCAGCAGCTAGTGGGAATCCGAAGCGCCCGTGGGAGTGATATGGTGTATCGTGGGGACCGAGTTGTGTGTGGTTTCCGGGGAGACCTCAAGCTGCGAGATTATATACAACAGGCGTTTCGGTGTACGCCGCTTATACCCACGCGTCGAATCTTCTTTGCACCACCATGGCCCCGCCCGATGGTCTCTTCACCGACCTTCAGTCCTTCTTGCCGCCTCAAAACGTATCCAAGGATCCCCAGGACTTAACGGACTATGCCCACTCTCGATATCCTCAGCTCCCAGGTACGCTCTAGCTCATTCTACGAGTCTGCGCTCGATTGTGTCCCCGCTTGTAGGTAGCCCACACAGTGTGGTGGTACACGCGAGATCCACAGCCGACGTTGTGGAGGTGGTCAAATTGGCCAACAAGCACCGTGTTCCCATTGTTGTCTACTCCGGAGGCACGAGTCTCGAGGGCAATCTCTCTGGGGTACGCTTGTTCTCTGAGAAGATTCATTCGAGGCCAACAAACGTTCACTCCAGGTGAAGGATAGTGGAAGCATCTGTTTGGATTTGTCGCGTATGAACAGGATCATCGACATCAACGGTGAGACCGAGTCTGTGGCTTTCGTGGATTGAATTTCTCACGTTCCTTTAGTCGAGGATTCCGATGCTGTATGTGAAGCAGGCGTCAAATGGAATGTGCTCAACACAACGCTGAAGAAAAAAGGTCCTCGCAGTTTTGGCTTTCTCCTTTCTGTGATTGACCTCTTCTCTTAGGCATTCCGCTCTTCTTCCCAGTACGAAAATAAGTGTTCTATATTATCTCTCTCTGAATCAAGGTCCGCCTAGCTGGATCCCGCTCCAGGTGCCACGATCGGCGGAATGATTGCTCAAGGATGTTCTGGAAGTGCGTTGTTTTTTTGTTACAGGTTTCATACTCGATGGCTCACCTTACCTGATAGCTAATGCGGTCGGTAAACTTTGCTGGGACTTCACTTTTGATAATCATTCTTGACTTAGGTCCGTTATGGCACCGCTAGAGGCGAATACATCTTGAACTTAGTGAGTCGAGCTGCGTCCTTGAATCAATCTGTCGCGCTAACCAATTTTGAGACTGCGGTACTCGCGTCCGGAGAGATCATCAAGACTAGACGGCGGGCACGAAAATCATCGGCCGGATTCGATCTTACGAAGCTCTTCATCGGCGCAGAGGGCACTCTGGGAATTGTCACGGAAGGTGTGTGGCTGTCGTGCTAGCACGAAACATCTTGTTGAACAGCTGTGGCCCAGTCACCGTGCGCCTCGCGCCTCTCCTACCGACATCGCTTGCTGCAATGTCCTTCTCGAATGCGCACAGTGCCATACTCGCCATATCGGATGTCTTACGTTTGGGGGCAGCCATACGTGAGGACAATCAACCTCACTATGACGATAAACATCACTCAATTGTCTATCGAACAGAATGCGCAGAGTATTTTGACGCCCTCGGAATACGTACCGTGAACACCTACGGCAAATCGCCTATCAAATGGCAGGAAGCGGACACGACCATCATGCTGAAATATCAAGGATCCGCTGCGGTCATGATGGATACATCCAACCTCGTGGAGAGTGTGATTGCAAAGCACGGAGGCACGAACTACCAGTTCATCGAGGACGAGGAGAAGGCCCAGATGATTTGGGATGATCGCAAGAACGGTCTGTTCGGTGTGCTACAGACTTACCGTGGTCGTAAGGGCTTCATAACCGACGTTTGGTGTGTATGTCTTCAATCCGGACTTTCGCTAATGCTTACGAATGTGTACTTAGTGTTCCGGTCTCTCGTCTTGCAGACCTCATCAACTGGAGCAGAGTCGAATGCGCGAAGAGAAGTCTGATAGCACCCATGGCCGGGCATGTCGGAGACGGTTGGTCGTTCTACCTTTGCTTTTTTGTCAGTGCTAAACTCCCCTACCCAGGCAACTTTCACGCTGTTGTCCTCTACGCCAATGACGACGAGTTCAAAATTGCTCAAGAGTTTGTTAGTGAGATGAACCGCAAAGCCATTTCTCTTGACGGAACTTGTGAGTTCGATTTCCTTCTACCTTTTTTTGCCGATGTTTTTGAACCTCGAATAGGTACTGGCGAGCACGGTGTTGGTTTGGGCAAGAAGATGTATCTTACGGAGGAGCTTGGAGCTGGTGCCATTGCGCTTATGAAGACCATCAAGGCGGCCATGGATCCCTTGAATCTGCTCAATCCGGGCAAGGTGTGTAAAGGCTCTCTCGCTCATTCGTAAATGCGTTACTGACGTTGATCAGCTCTATCCTGATGACTCTGCGCACTCGAAACTGTAACCAGAACAGTGGATAATAGAATGGAAGTAGTGTATAGGCTACAATCATATCCCAAAGGCTGAGCAATGACTTTTGGTACCAAGTCGACGCGAATTGAAGTTGGCAAGGTCGAATCTGAACCGGGACTATTGGGACGAGATGGTTCCCTGATGAGGAAGGAAGGAGGTGAGGACGAAGCACGAGACATATTCAGGGAAGCTGTCCATTCCCTGCAACTTATATACAGGATATCTCGTATCGTCTTTCTCTACTATCCAGGAACATTCTATTTGACACCCTGTTCGTCAGTGTATTGGCAGCTACAGTGTACGCAGGTTTCTAGAGCATCTCGAATGATTCGGCAGAGGCAGATGCCGAGGAGTTACTGTCGAATAACAAAGCCAAACTGTAGAGGTTTGCTTGGAAGTTGGCAGTCGCGACTTGGCCACTCTCTTCACCGCGACTCTACGCGAGCTCGTCGTGTTCTTGCACCTGTTCCTATTAGGATCGGTCGCTTCTCATGGACAAGTCCTCTGTTTATCCCAATTCAAGCCCGTCATCACCAATCAAATCCGCCTAGCCCATGTCGTTCCGACTCGTGGCTACAGCACAGTACACTGAGTACAGTACTATCGCCATTGGACATGCGCATATCATACTCGCTCCTTAAAGGGACTTCGGCGCCGTTGTCATCAGGACTCTTGGTGTCGACATTCCCGCTCGCCGCTCACCCCCGAGTCAGCCAGTCTGGCTAGCTGTTTTGCAAAATCATTCCACGGCCGCCATCAACGCTATCTGCCTTCTCAGGCGTGTTAGGAGCTATATCCCTCAGCATTTTGTGAGCTCATCCAATTTTCTGATTCACACCCAATCTGAGGGTGTAGTACAGCTCAGAACAAGATGTATTAGACGGGACAACGCAAGTACCTAGGCGAACGGATAACCCAACAGAAATACAAAACTCCGACCTCGCCTCGTGATGGAGAATTCTTTACTCCATTCCGAGCTGTTCAAAGCTCACAAAGTGCAACCCACTGCCACCGTTGCACCTATACCCATCCGATGTCTTTGCAAACTCGAATCCATTGGGGCACGGTGCCAAATTCAACTGTTCCATCGTGTCTTTGATGAGAGCCTGGGTCTGGTCGTCGGCAACAGCAGGCGCAGCCTCCACGCTCACCACTTTCCCTCGGCGCTCTTCCTCCCTCCACTTGCGATCTTCCGCCCTTGCCAGTGCTTCTTCCTTCCTCGCCTGGCGCTCTTCCTCCCTCTAGTTGCGCTCTTCATCTCTCGCTAGTTTCTCCTCCTCATTCCTTGCGCGCTTATCAGCCGCTTCCTTCGCCTGTTTCTCCGCTTCCTCTTGCCTCTCCAGCTCTGCCTGGGCCCGTGCTTTGAGCTCGACCTCCTCCTTCTGCCACGTCGCGGACACTTGCATAGCGAGACTCCGCACCGTGCGCACCGTGGGGTACTCTGAGACATGGAACAGCACGTAGAGCTGCGCTTCGCTGTCTACGCGCACATTCGGCCTGACGTGCTGTGTATCCACGAAGTGGCTCCACTGCTCCCCGCCGCTGTTACTCTTCACAGCCAGCGTCGTCGCGAGACACAGCACGGTCTCGTGGTCTACCATGCGCGGCGCGTAGCCGGTGCTCGGTCTGTAGACCTCGAGAGTGGTACCAGCGGGAACTACGCCTGCTTGGAGGTCCTCGGCAGTGAGGATGATGTCGGTTTGGATAGTAGAGTTGCCGTCATCGTTGGTCGTCGCATACTTGATCAGATAAGTGAGCGCCAGGAGTGTGGGATTGGTCAAGTCGGGAGTGGGTACGGGAACACAGACTGTCCAGCCATCGTCGCGATGATTGGTGACCAAGACTGGCTCCTCTTGGAACGACGCATAGGTGTACTTCAACGCTTCGTCGGCGTCGTCTTCGTGCCCCGGCGGGTAAGTCGTGAAAGAGCCGTTCCCAGCAGCCAACACTGGAAAGCAGCGCGCGATTGTTTGGCCGCTGGGCGCAACAGGTGTCTGTGACGCGGCGAGCAAGATTGGGACGGTGTTTGCTGTGGTGGTCATCGTGGATAGAGCTGGTTGGGTTCTGGCTGACATGGTTTGGTGCTTGTTAAGTTGTCAGATTCGAGGCGTGCTTTTATATTCCCCGCAGAATTGATTTATCTCGAAGCTGTCTGCTGGTCGTGTTCAGTCAAGCAATCCATGGAGCGCTTATGCTCCATCAGCAATCTTCTTCGCACCTGTGTAAAGGCCTCGCTGACCATTATCTGACGCTCTACCAGGCGCTATTCCTTGTGGCGCATCATCGGAGGATATTTGAGCGGTATTCAGACGTCGGTCAATGCACGACCGGCATCAGAATCTAATTCAGTGAGCCAATTCACCCTGCACATGAGGCGTCGAGAATATGTATTGAATCTGGCACAAGCGCTCGACAATCGTAGTCACAGGTCCTTTTCGTGTATATTGGTGTCTCAGGGTTTGAGAACTAAATTGAAAGAACTGAGTCACTGGCAGGTAGTGCGAATGCGCGTTACTGAGCTCAAGCGCTGTTCTCGTTCATGTGGCGACCTATATCTAGGGAACCAAATTTAAATCACTTGGTACTGGCAGCTGGAATGGTTGCACGCTATCTGCTGTGCGCAAGCGGCCTAATTTTGGAGAGCTAAGTGTCACTCAAAGTGGTCGCATGTTCACGATTACCAATTAACGCTGCCTCGATTAGTAGGCGCCGAAGGAGATAAAATGAATCGCGCTCAACTTTCAAGTAGAACCGTGACTGGGAAGTGTCTCTTCTTTGTCGCCTTGTATTAGTCGTCTATCCCCCTCCCGTCTTGCACTTATGCCTGCTGTATGTAGCCCTCAACATATCTTTGTGCGCGTCCTGATTGCTTCTCAACAGACGTTGATCCCCACCTCCCCGTCTTCGCAATTATACCAAGACGGTAAGGACACTCGTAGAGCGTCAGAAGCTCTCTCACGTTGCCTGCAGCTGAGAAGACGTTTTGGGATTCGTGGCGAGGCAACCGACCAAAGCCGACGATTGTCAATGTCTTCTATGTGAACCACCAAGGCCAGGACGTCTGGTACAACTACGAGGCATACAGGTAGGAGTCCCACTACTGTCACCCTCTTTCTCTCTGATTCCTCCGAAGTAAGAAGAAAGGAAATGTGCATTATATGTACCACGGCAGTCAACGCGCCTGTACCATCGCAGACGACAATCTCCAGACCACCGCCTGCCAGTTACATAACTGTTGGCTGTGCCACATCTTACGGGGGACTTTGGACCCCTCAAAAGCCAGTATGGACTACCACTCACTTAAGTCGTACATCACTCACCCCTTCGAAGAATTGACTGGCATGTTCGGTATAGGAGCTTATGTTGCTCCGAATGCATCCAGTAAGTACTGCGGTGAGCGGATTCGAATCCTTTGATCAGTACTTTTCTCGTTCATTAGAGGCTGCCAACACCAAGCTATATCTGTCGAATACGGACGCAAAGAATTCACCAAACTTCGTTCTGATACGCTGTTCGGTGTCTCTTGGAAAGGAGTTCTTCGCAAAAAAACCTATAAAGAACGTCAGACAAGCGCCAAACGATTGTGACTCTGTGAGTCCTATCGTTCCTTCACAAAGCCATTTTCTCACTCAAAACTTAGATCACTGGTGTAACAATCCCAAACGGTGGGGCTGTGAAGTATTCCGAGTCGTGCGTCTTTGTGAAGGACGCCATTCTTCCAGTTCAGGTCATTGTCTTGCGCTTTCCGCCCAGTGGTAAATGAAGGACATCCCTCAGTCTGAGTCAAACGGAACCTGACGAGATGTATAGTCAAAGGCGCTAGCCCCGTCAATCAGCATCCAGAATTCACCACGAAACTCACGAATGTCTCCACTGCTGGTAGGTTCTCGAGTCTTCCGAATCTCTTCTGCTCAGTGCTCACTCGATCAAATCTGAAGACTGGAGTAAGTATCCTGAGGCCATACGCGACACTCAATACGGCGACATTCTCTGGACAGATGGGTATGCATCTCACACGTTTCGTAAGTCTATCGACGTATCGTTTTGTTGGGTAATAGGCTTACCCATTCCGCTCCAGCTTCGGCGCCCAATATACGCGCATACAAGGTAGTACGGAGGGCGGGGAATGTATCCACCGGAGCAGTGATAGCGGAAGGCTGTAAGCAATTACCTTGGTTGGCACTGACAGGACGTGATGTACTCAACGCACTCATGGTTCGCAGACGCAGCTTCCAGTAAGTGCAGTTTCTCTGCAATAGTCGACAATAGTAATCACTGGACAGACACCTTCTACTTCAGGCTGGGATGACAGACTACGATGAGAGGCAGTACAACAGATGGAATCATGTAAGTTACGGCGGCGGCGGGTTTTCTAATTCATAAATGTGAAGCGTACAAGCTATGACATATTCTGCTATACAAATATGTGCGATACATGATCAGATTTGAGCTCGCAAGGTAACCAATTCTGTACTGAGTCGGTGATCAGCCCATCAGCGGCGGCCTCTGCGCCTTATCCCGACATTGGTCGGAATGATCGGCCGCTTTGTTTGCCATGTGCTTCTCTCTCTTGACGTTCATCGTCATTATGAATGCCTCCTCCCTTCCCCCAATATCACCTTCGCATACGTTGGCATGCCTTTGCTTGGGAGCGCGAGGCAGGTTTTCAGTAATTCGCTGAAAGCTCGCTCGTTATACTCTTCCTTCACGGGCTCCATCACCACCATGACACGTTTGGCGCCAGGTCGCGCCCTCTCCATCAGGGCAAATTCTCATGACGACCTTTCTGACTACACGTCAGGGCGCTGGGTGTAAGTCGCACCTATGTCCCGCAGCGTATATGTATGTCCGACCCGTGTTGAATTTGTTCAGAATTAACGATGCTCTTCGCCACGCAGAGCGGAGGCTCGTTCTCGACGTAAGGGCTAAGTCGACTGGCACCGCAGTCCGTTGGTCGAAGTCCTGATGATGTCGTCAACTCATCAAAGCTTGCTGAGGGCGGGCTCAATCGTACCTTCCTCATCACCTTGCGCGACAATTTCCAAATGGTCGCTCGTGTTCCGTACCCAGCCACAGTCCCCAAGTACTACGCTGTGGCCAGTGATGTGGATTGTGGGCAATCGCACCCTCCTGGCGAGCGGATTGGTAAGCCGTTCCCACGTGTGCCGCCGGCAAAGACTTAGCGGATTTTCGCCAAGTCCCTCATCAAGCGAGCAGCGCGAGGGCGTTTGGAGGTGCGGATGGTAGAATACACTTCAATATAGTGCCACAGTACCTCAAATGTCAAAAGAAGCCATCCTCCCTGAGAAACAAGTCTTTAGGACCGGGTACTAGAAACTATGACTCCCATGGCTTCCCCTTCCTCGATATTATGCCACTCTGTGCTGCCAGATTCTACCATACAGTGATGTCGTTCATGTAGGTCACGAAACCTCACAGTTTGGCAGCATCTGCGGCTTGTAAGTAGCCAGTGGCGCAAATAATGAGCAGCTACAGGCTTTAGAGGGTCCACATGCCTCTGTCAATGAATATTTATATTCCGATCAAATAAAATATTATGTACACCTGAGAAAGTAGCGTATCAAAGTGAAAGGCAGCACAAGCTGTCGAAGCTCGCGCTGCTCACTTGATGGGGGACTTGGCGAAAATCCGCTAAGTCTTTGCCGGCGGCACACGTGGGAACGGCTTACCAATCCGCTCGCCAGGAGGGTGCGATTGCCCACAATCCAACACTACGAAGAGGTTGTGGCATTCTGCAAGCAGACTAAGGACAAGGTCATGACAGAGTTCGCGGAGGAGGAGGAACGTGCCGAGCTCATTGCGCAGTGGCCCTCGGACGACATGGACGAAGAAAAATTCCAATGTAACATTAACTGATTATCACTTGCTCCAATTTCACGGCATTGCCCTCGCTCATTGCTTACTTCTAAGGCACTTGGTTCTCGGATAGTCTTTCCTCGGGAAACGAGCGCAGAATAATGGGGTGGAGCAGCGCACTGGTGCTTATGCTCGAGGAAACATAGAGCCTCTTGGCAGACGTCGGCCGCCCTGCCAGTGCTACTATCTGAATGCCTCTGTCGTTTCTTGGCCACCCGTCTTACGGTTGCGCGCCATCGAGGACTCGAACAAGTCCTTGCAGAAGTGAGTGGCTCGAGGTTCGCTTTAGCTCATCTCAACTAGCTCCACAGCTTGCTCCAGCGAAGACGTCGATGAAAAGGGGAGACCATCGACGGCGCCATCTAGAGTACCTCTCACTGCAATCTATATGGAGTGCTGTGACGCAAGAGGGACGAAGATATCTTGTTACAGCCCGGGCGAGGGCAGATTGGACTTTTGCGTCTGTTTCGACGAAAATTCACGGCAAGGGCGTGAGCAGGCAGCCGGCGATGATATGCTCACTGTAATCAACAGATGCGCCATGACTACAGCTACACAATCAGTCAATACGCGAGGCGATCTGGATCCAATTCTATCGAGATGAACGAGAACAGAGACCCACTGCAGTTGTCTCCTTATATCTCATAACTCATAACGCGCCTCGATTTCCTTGGCGCCGACTCAATTGTCTTTCGAAAAATGTCTGATGATTGCTTCCTGCGAAATGTAGCCACTTAGCGCTGGCAGACGTGCCCCGGTGCGCCTCAAAGCGAAGACGTCTGTACTTGATACAGACCTGTCCCTTCGGTTTGTAGCCTATCTCTCACCCAACGTACTGACTGTCAACTATCTTCGCTAGATGTCTTCTCGTCATAGTGGCTCAGACACCTGCATATGCTATGAGGCGACCCTTTACATGTATCTCATGTACGATAACGGTGGCCTTCTCTGTTCTGACTCGTTTCTACCCTGTTTTTGGAGTGTGGCGCTTATATCCACACTGCCGGATTCGAAGGCAGGTCTACCGATCGCACGGAAAGCCATTGAAGCCTCATATGGCTCTGTCTGTAGCTTCCGTCTATCACGAATGGTTCTGCTGGCGGACGTAGGAGATACATCTGATGAAAATTATCGACAGATTGGGGGGATCCGAGTTCGCGCTACAGCAGTACGTGTGGTCTAGGCGCTAAACGCGACGCGTTGTTACAACGTGCAGAGACCTTCGGATCTTCTCTTGTGATGCAGAAGAAATCACGACCGTCGCTGTCAACAAGAAAGCTGTTAACTGAGCTGGTTTGCGATGATCGAAAATACTTCAAATGCAGATCAGTGTGGAACATGAGTCTTCAATCCTTACTCGGAGAACAAATGATAACAATGGGGATAGTGGAGCAATGCGACGCTCAGGGCATGGACAGATAGCTGTAGTAGTCCGCTGTTGGTGAAGCGGCATGACTGGGACGGGTGACCAGCCTGCCAGTGAGGGAGTTTCTCCTTGCCAACTACACCCGTCGCCATTTCCATCTTGCAACATTGGAGGATTAGCGGTATACAGGGTGTAAAGACTTGACAATCACACTAAGAAGTCCAGACATCCCATATTGACCCGCTGAAATTGAATGCGTGTCAGTAATCGAGCGTCGAATGCCCAACACCCGTTAGCAGCGTGGAAGGACCCCACCACAGCCTTCGGATGTTCTCCAGATTTGTAAGTAAAGAAGCTAGGTCTTCGCGGTCATTTAGAAGACGCGCGCACCCAAGAACAGCACCTATTAGGTGAGCTGCCAGTGGTTTGCCTATCCGAGATCATAGATCACCGGTCGATGTGGATGTGACTTCATCCGACAATTGTGTGCACTGCCTTGTTGAAGAATTGAGGGCCCTTGTTCAGAAAACCAGAAGAGAACAATGGAACAGGAGGATGCTCGCGGTCCCGACTAAAAGCTGTAGTTTCGCCGACTGATTCAGTACATTCCGCCAGAAGGATACAAATTTGCCACTGGGAATGTCTCTATGATCTCGAGGGTGGTTATCCATGTCCCAATGATTGTCAAATCCAAGCAGTGGACTGCAGTAGACTAGAGTGGACAGTTTCTCTCGCCATGAAATCACGGCCGGACCGCAGAAGCGAGAATCTGATCGCTGATCAGATCTGAGATCGCGGCAGGAGCCGGTGTCCGCAATTGACGTTCTGCAGAAGCCTTCATTCACTCGCTCACTGCAGGATTACGACAACCAATGTCCTGATAGGAGATACGCCTGATTATGGGTGTCCTATCGGAGACCCGCAGAATCCACATTTGCGATGCGTGTAATCTAGGCGCTGGACGCGACGCGTTCCGACAGCATGTAGAAGCCTTCGGATCTTCCTTTGTGGCGCAGAAGGAATCACGTCCCCCGCTGTCCATACAGTAAATCCGTTGACTCAGCTGGCTTGCGACAGTAACCCAGTCAACAGTAGATCAACCCGCGATATGACTCCTGCGATGGCTGTGGGCACTATATTCTCCAATAGTCCCTGCCATCCAGGAAACAAACGCAGAACAATGGAGTAAAGTGGCGCACTGGACACTCACTGGCATCCGTGTCTGGGAAGATAAGTACAAGCATTGTATTGGTTTTCCGACGATCATCCGATGCATCGTGTTGATTTTGTACTCTAATCTGAATCGGCATGATACCGCTGGGACTTGAGTTACGCCACAAATGGATTCTGACTCCGGATCACTCGAGGTCTTGACAAACCCACATGGAGAGCGACCCTCACGAGCACTTGTATCAACTTAGGACTAGGCTCAGTGCTGCACACTATAGGGATGACAATCGAGGACACGCTAGCTCGAGAAGACCTGCGGAGAACCAGTGTTTATCCGCAATCGCGCGCTGTGGGTACGCGTGGTAGCAACGCGAAAGGTCCCCACTACTACAGCCCTCATTGGCGCGTAAGGAGCCAAGTCCTCGTGTCAAAGGTACACACGCGCCGAAACACCACAGAAGCTGCTAGATGAGTTGGTTTGCGGTTTATATATTGATCACCTCGCGACATGATTTTGTCCGAGGACTCATCCCTAATTCATGGTTAGTGTACAAGAGGAGAACAATGGAGCAGGCCGATACCCGCGGTCCCGACTGAGAGCTGTAGTTTCCATCTGATCGATAGTCACTACTTGAGTGCATTGTGACTGCGCCACCAAGGTGTCCTATTTTCGGCCTCAGAAAAATACCGGTCAGAACACACGAAGATCCATGTAGAAAGATTTTCCTACTCGTCGTGATCGATTTCCATCCGTTATCGAAATGGCGGGTCTCCGCCGCGTGTATGTCAAGGAAGTACGCTAATAGTAACACGACCACAACATACTTGGGTCACAACATCGGCAAAAAACCACGTTTGCTATGTTCACAGCTGTTCGGGAGCTCTGCTTGCAGGACGACCAACATCAGCATGAAGACGACTGGAAGTTGGATAAGCACTAGACTATGAAGTACATTTGGTAGATAACAAAACACGAAAACGATACGAAAGCATGAGATACGATAACGGTCATCAGAAAATCGAGGAGATAACGGCCTTCAGTGATTTCTTTGGAACCGGCTCAGGTGTCGGAAATTGCAGATAATAAGGGCCAGTCTCCCAGACCCGACCATCCAGCCAGGCGTCATCTTTTCCGCTGATGAACAGCTCAAGTCGTTCAAGTACCTCGGCAAAGCTTGGTCTATCCGTCGGTTCTGGTGCAATCATCCCGTCGAACACGGGGACAAATTCGTCCAAGCCATGATACTTGTCTTCCTAGCACAATTGAACAGAAGTCAGCTCGTTTCAGATTCAGCGTCTAGATACTCACCGCACAAATGCCCAAAAATGTAGCGCCCACGTTATAAACATCGAGGTAGAATGGATTGTAAGGAGCAGGATTATTCCACTCTGGCGATGTTTTGATTTGACAGTAGGCACGGCGAGTTGTTTGTGCAGTGGCATGTCCACCTTTATAACGCCTGGAGCGCTCGAAATCGATGATGTGATACTTCAAAGGAGCCTGGGCTTCACAACGAGGAACAATGGGCCTTTGTGAAATCGCGGAAGCCGATCCTGGACCGTTCATGGGGCAAACTTCGTCCGGATCCCTGAGAAAGTTGGTGAAACAAGAATCTCTGGGTCTGTGAGTTCACTCTTGGTCATAGAGACGACATAACGTACCCGTGTGCAATATCAAGGGAGTGCATAAACTTGAGGCCCTACAGCACGAATTGAAGGTGATCAGATCAACGAGAACGTTGTGAGAGCAGACCTGAAGAATCTGTCGACACGCCTCAGAGAACTCCTTTCGACAATGAAACTGGGGATCGTCGAATTCGCATAGAAAAGGCATGACTACAAAAATTCTGCCCTCGCTGTTGTCGGGAACGGGAAACGAGTCCAGTATAGGAACGGTGCGATTTTCTGCGTGCTCAATCAACATTGGCTTATTGAGATAATGAATGATAGCTGATTCGTTGGGTCGCATTGCTTTAACAATCACTCTTCTGTGATCGAGACTTTGTACAGCGTCTCGCACCCATTGATGCTAGGTACTCGTGAGTAAGAGGTGTCAAAGTGCTCTCAACTACGCACCATGAATCGATACTCTCCGTCTTCAAACTCGCGACGAGGTCCGAGTCGCGAAAACGCCGCCCGCCATCTGTGTTTGATTCGCACTGGCACCCAGTCCGGTTTATAGCGCGACGGAAGACCATAGCCACGCTCAGCCAGAAAGTCGTAGTGAGAAACCCAAAAAACTTCGGCGCTGTCGCCATCTCTTTCGGCACGTAAATCCATGGCTGAGTACGAGTGGGGGGTGCTGCAACAGGGCGAGGGGATGGATTACTGAGTCGTTGATGTGAGAGTAAACAGAAGTCTGAAACCCCTGAAAGCTCGTCCAAACAGAAGGCTTCGGAAGCCCTGAGATTGTTCCTGATCGCAGCCAAATCAGGATTCTACAGCAATCAGATCTAAGATTTGTATAAACACCGTAAAGTCCTCGACGGACTGGTACTCCATGTTGACGCGCTCCATATTCGTGACTAGACGAAGACCTAGTACAGTCCTCTTACAGACAGTCGGTTTGGCTCGGTTCGCAATGCCACAAACTGTTAAAAGAACGCTGAGTGCCCTGGCCACTTTCATTCACATCCTTTCCTTCCTTGCCAGTCTTGTCAAACATGTCCGCCACTACAAACGAGCAGATTGAACAGCTCCACAAGTCTCTGAAGTCCAGCTTGATGAAGCTGGTTCACGATATCGACAATGACTTATTGATCGACAACAGCGAGAAGGATAGACTCGCAGAACGAGCAAACGTGTAAATCTCTTACTTTTCTTGATTCTTAAAGACTATTGATTGGCTATAGCATCAAGGAAGACCTCGGAATGGCACTCACCTCTCAGAGATTTGACGTGCTCAAGACCACGATGACCAATTTCTTCAACAGAGTTGCGTCGAAGTCGACGAAGTTGACGCCTGGAAAACTTGAAGAAATCCAAAAGGATATCAAGAGATTAAGTAAATTGTATGCAGTAAGTGGTTGTGGGTTGGACATATCTCAGCAAGCCACTGATCTTGCTGCGAACAGAAAGCTTCCGCGGATGCAGCATCTGCCGAAATCAAAGACTCCAGCTCCGAAGGCAGCAATCCCCGCTCAGGAGGCAGTTTTGACACGCTCTCCTCCGAGTTCATGGGTGTTGGCTCTGGCTCTCAGGCTGGCTCCGGCCAAGGCCGTCACAACGCTAGCGCCGGCCAGTATGGTTCCTCCGCTGGCCAACATGGATCTCAGTATGGTCAGTATGGCTCTTACACTGAGCAGCGGGGCTCATCCTGGGACCCACGTACTCATCAACAAACCGTTGGTCCCCACCAACCGCACAACACTGGCACCCCCACTTCGCGGCCTCGGACTGGTTTAGCCTACAACACTGCGGCCAACTTTGCCAACTACAATGTCAATGCTCCCCAAGCTCCCCATGGTGCCCATCCCTTTTCATCCCAGCATCCCTCTAGTCGGCATGCCAATATGGGACACACCTTCAATCCCAATGATCCCCGCGGTGCTCACTCCTCTACGTCTGAGCTTCGGCAGCCCAATGTGTAAGTCAAGTTGCTGTATGGTCGCTATCATTCTCACTCTATATATGTGTGTTCAGTGGCTATGATGGACACGTCAATATGCCGGCGGGGTACGTTGTACTGGCTTATTTTACTCTTGCAAGCTAACCTTCCAAAAGATATGCCTATGGACAGAATGAACAATTTGTCCCGGGACCTTACGACATGAAGTGCGTCGACCTACCTAATAGAAACTCTTGCATAACTGACACCCTCACAGTATCGTTGGCAGCAGCCACAGGAACACTCATGGACAGCAACAGCAATCTGTCCCTGGACAGCACCCCATGAAGTACGTCGCCCACCCAACAAAAACGCTCGCATGTCTGACGCGCTCACCGTATTAGCGTTGGCAGCAGCCGCTGGAGCTCTCAGCAACAGCAATCTTCCCCTGGACATCACTCCGCGAAGTACGTCGGTTCACCCAGCAGAGTTTCTTGCACGGCTGAAGCCCTCGCAGTAGCGCGAGCAGTGGTTGGAGCTACCATGGACAGCCACAGCAATTCACCCCGGGACATCAACCCGCGAAGTATGTCAGCTAATCCAACATGTCTCGTCGCATTGCTGACACCCTCACAGCAGTGTGAGCAGTCAATGGAGCACCCAGGCCCAGTATGCGCACCCCTCCATGCCCTTGACCGAAGCAGAGTAAGTGTCCACCACGACTAGAATAGCTCACCTAACTCATTCGAATGTAGACAAGTAAAGGCTCAACATTGGATGAACCAGTATAACAACTGACCGTGGAAAGTTGTAACCTGTAACTCCGTCTTGTCTGCTCTCTTTTCTCTCTCCTTCCTTCGACATGCACCCTTTTCCTACATAACGACCCCGGCACGTCTCTGTTTCCCATTACTGTTTGCTATCTGTACTTTCCGTGACAATGCATCGTTTTTCTGTTCATTCAATCTCCATCATCACCCCCAGATGAGTGGTGAGTTCAGTTTTGGAGACGAGTCTTGTAGATCTTCAGACTTGAGAAGCTATCACCATCAGTCGTCGAGCCGGCCTGAACAGAAACAAGCCGGACTCGGGCGCAATTACCGGTTATGCCACAGTCCACACTCGTCCATCCCGCCCGGCGTCAAGGACAACGTCGTAGAGATGGTGTGCACCTTTGCCCGCAGTCCTTGTTCTACACGTTTGCCATGATTTATCTCGGCCGACCACCGTCTCATAAATGCGCTCTACCGACAACTCGATGGATCCTTCGCAGAATCGAATAGCTCGACGTCCTCTTCACGCGGTCGACAGCCTTTTTCAACTGACCCGTTCCATGTCATATCGTGTCGACGGCGTCTCTTCCACATCAACGGAGGCATCCACGTCTGTCCGTGACGTATTGTGAAGAGTGCTGCGAGGCAAGAATGACGGTGATCGTTTCTTCCATTTCGCGACGGCGCTCGCCGCCGCAGATTCGAGTGCACAGCGAGCTCGTGTATGAAAATGGTCGCTGTAACGAACGAACGCTCCACGAACACAAACATTCAGTTGATCAATACGGAGACGGCGGCCTGTATGGTTTCAATGCAGTAGAAACACATACCAGCCTGAATGGCATAATCACCGACGTGAGCCAGCACAGTTTGGCGCAGGCAAAGTGAAGACTATCATTTACGCAGGGAGCGTCTCGTCAGCCCACGCAGAAGGAATTCATGGCGCTAAATGCACAATTACAATCATGTCAATGGCATTATCAAAAGAAACTGCAAATGTATCCCTACGCCGTCGACGCTGATAAGCAAGACGAAGGATTACGAAAGAAGTCTACTTACAACTACTTTCTACGCCTCCTGCCATTCGTCTGGCCAGCCATCTTTGTCTTGCAGACGTCGCAGTACCACAACGTGTCCTCGTTGAGCTGATTCGACTTGAGGCCAACACAAGAAAGATGGAACCATTCGTATGGACAGTTGGTTCCATCGCAAGCAATCATCTAGGCGAGACGTCAGAAATTAGACAGGAAAGTAATGCAATGAGCATACATCGCCAAAGCTCTTCTTCTGGCAGAAACAGTACGGTTTGTCATCGTCCCCGTCCTCCTCTTCGCCGTCGATGTCCTCGGGTTCCTCTTCCGGTTCTGGAGCAACAGGCTCCGGCGGAGGGGGCGGGGGATGCACTTGCCGGGAAAGACGTGATGGCCGCGCGGGTTGGGCGGTCTTTGGCGGTGGGACAGGCGAGATGGAGCGTGCGGGGAGTTTGATGGAAGGCGTGGATGCGGCAAGCCGGCGTTTCTTGTTGGACGGCGGTGCAGGCGAAGCGGCAGCAGGAGCCGGAGACCGTCGAGGCGGCTCATCCGCCGGCGGTGGGAGCATGGCGCTACGCAGGCTCTCGCTGATTTCCATTGCGGCGTTGTGGTTGAAGCCGAAGGCCTGCGAGGACGAGGCGCGGGTGTGGACCGAGTCGTTGAGCGGCGGCTCGCCCTGGAGCTTGCGCACCTTGGCGATGTCGACGTCGAGGCGCGCGCGCGTACGGTGGATGAGCGTGACCATTTGCTGCGAGAGCATCATCTTCTCCGTGTTCAGCTTCTGCACCTCTTGGAACGCGGCCTGGATGCGCGACTGGTTCGGAGCCTTGTAGTTGGCCGGGATCCCTGACGGCTGCCGCGCCATGTCAATGTATCGCTGGCATTCTGTCTCCACTGCGTTCTGAATATCTAAATCATCCATCCTTCAGAAAATGCGCCACATTGCTGGCAAGGCACGCACCGAACGCCTTGGAATCGAGAAACTTGATTTCCTCGCACATGTGCCGGATCTCGTTGGGCAGGTTGTCGAGACCTGCGGGGCCTCAGAATCGAGAGAAATAGGCCGACTTCGTGCTCACTGTATATGAATTCCGTGGCAATGTTGGCCGCCTCCTCCATGGCCAGAGCTGACGCAGCGTTCATCGTGGTGTATGTCTGTTGTGGGTGTGAGGATGTTGTCGGGATTGTCAAGCACGCTGCTCGCTGTCTCAGTCGTCAACATGCGACGAATGACTCAGATCGGTTTCCCGGGCCGTGTCTTGCCTTTTTGGGTTGCTCACCTTCCAGTCTTTCCTTCGGTCCATCAAGCTTGTTTTCTGGGGAGTTACACCACAACCTGATCTTGTCACCTTCGTATATGGACGTCTGTGCTATGGAGGGATGCGAAAAAGCTGAAGCTAAAGCCTTTCACATATCTCGATATCAGTTCCATCTGGAGCGTGGTTATCCTCTTCCAGATCGCTACAAATCGGACTGGCTGCCTATGCCAACAAAACACAAATGGATGACTACTTTTACGCGTCGTTTCTATGGAAAATCTGAGGATGAAATGTACCCATTTGTAAGTATGCTATCACTTGACTTGTCGTCAGGTTCTCACAGCTGCAAGAGGCAGTCCGGACATCGCTCACTTCATTGCCATCTGACGAGGGATGTTGGGCGCTCTCTAGTTCATGCTTCATCCCCGAAAGTCCTCGTGACGGCACTCGTGCATGCGGCGTTGGGTATGTCCTCCGTATAGCTGCCGCATCGTCTTGTTCCGCTCATTTTTGTGGGTTACCGCAATTTGATGCAGGAATCCTTTGACCATTGCGACATTGGCATTAGCAACATCTTGCTCCGTCAAGAGGGCGAACCGGTGAAGTCGGCTTTCACAAATCTGGAAAACGCTCTGGAAATCTTCGAGCGCGACGGGTCCGACACAGCTAAGACGCACGACAGTCTCGAAGAAAAGTTGGTGGCTTTGCTCAAGCAAACCCGTATCGACGACCGTAGTCATGGCTTTATCATCGACGGTGACGCAGCTATCAGCTTGCAAGGATATTTCTCTACCACGCATGAGGGATCGCGCTCTGTATGGCCGCTCAATCTCGTTCTCATGCACGACACTGATGAAACTGCAGGGAACTGTCGAATTCCTGTCCACGGAGATGTTGAAATCTATCCAGTCGGGACAACAATATCGGCAATCCCCTGTAGACGATTTTTTCTCAATCTTTTTCACGGCCCAATGGGCTGCGATATTCAACGACGTAGAACTCGAAGCTGATGGGGCTGTTCCCGCGGAGCTTGCAACCTGGCGCTCTGAGGTTGGCAACGACAGACTTTACAGAAATGAGATCACAGCGACAATCGCGGACCCGGCGGTGGATCTCGAAAAGCGGCTTCTTGGGAGCTTTATGTGCGATGTTCAGCCATTTTTTCGCGACTGGCGGACCAAGTTGTCTTTCTTGCTTAGGGATTGGAAACGAGTTGTACAGGTTGTCGGCCTGGGGCAGCCTCAGTTTGACAATGAAGAGACGTTGAAAAGGTTGTTCTGTGAGTATACGGACAAAGCAGTTATCGAGCTCATAGAAGCAAGCTTCGAGGCCCAGGTCATATAACTTCATGTCAATACATCTAAGTATACAGTATATACCCTACCTACCTACCTACCTCGTTACTCTCCATGCGTTTCCTTCTGTCAATACAGTATACTGTTTCCTCTTGATTGTGTGCTAACACGTCGTCCAAGTTCTCGCGACTGGACGACCAAGTGTTGCCGTAGTTCTTGAACGAGTCGAGGTGTTTTTCAAACCAAGGATGACCTTTGGCTCAACGGTCATGTCTAGTCTATTCGACGCTTTGCGCCCTCCCCCCAATGGCAGTTTGTCCAGCGAATTTGGGCTAAGTATCTGAAGTCGATGATGCTACCTATCTACTGACAGTTGTGATAGTGTTCGTGTTGTGCTCTTTGCTCTCGTCTATGCTCTATCATACCCGTTACCTCGATTTCCTGCTTGCTTTGATACAATCGATGTTGATGCTGTTTACCGCTTCAAAAGCACCAACTCCTATCCCAAGCCGTGGAACAGACTAGTTTGTCTTGGCCAAGTCTCGTTTAATGTACATGTTTGTTTCACAGGGCATTCACGTTAGCTCACCATTTAAACGGTAGTTAAATAACCTTGTCAACATTTACACACGCTGAGCTCCAAATCTGAGGATAGATGATGGCTCTTTGTGAGCGAAAACTGTGTGAATGGCGTCCAAAGATTTACGTCGCCTGTTGATCTATCTCCGATTTAACTTCATGCACATGAGCTATGAGCCACCTCAATGAATAGCTTTCTAATGTTTTCGGTGCGTGTACTCTCGACAACATCATATCCTGATTTGTCACCAAAACCTGAGACCCGTGGCGCCAAAATACTCCTCAACGTTATAGAACGAGCGGTGCACCTATTACTTAGTACAAACTGGGCGGCGGCCATCCGGGAATGCGAGCCGTTTACCAGATAGATAGATAGATAGATATATTTTAACGTGCATCTAGCCCTTAAAGAACACAGCACGGTCCGTACTACACTACTACATGCTACGGTACCGAATCATACCGACACCTAACCGCGTAGAAACAGCCCTCGTAAGGTAAGTTCGAGTGATGCTCAGTGCCGGCAGATGAAATGAGACTACTACTATTGCAATGTCATAGACCGCAGGTGCATCAAAACCCTCAAGGTAAAACCTCTGAGCGCTACGGAACGGAGAAAACCTCAAGGAGGATAAAACCCAGAACCGACCTCATCGAGGAGAAAAACCAGTGGAGGGAAAGCTACTGGGGAGAATCTGTTGCCATCAGGACAAACAGGACATTTATCTGTACCACTCGGGTACATACATCGGAACTTTGTAAACCAACTCGAGTACATCATACACATAAGCAGCAATATGCGGTAAGAGATCATCGTACTCAGTCATGAGCAGCCACCAATCCATGGGTGTGGTCGCGCGGCCTCTCAACCCAGGATACGCCCGCCATATCGTCAACAGCAGGATACTCCTCCTCTCCACTAGAGCAGGATGACAGCAGCCAAGGACGACATGGAGCTCGTCCTCCACGTCGTCGCCGCACATCCGACACAGTCTCCATCGCCGAGGTATGCCCTCCGTGACGCCGTGAGGCCTAGGGAACCATTTTGCAGCTTCCACCGCGAGGTGATGTGATCCAGTTACCAAACGCGTCATAGCGTGTCGATGAGCGGGGACCCGTATATGCAAGTACAAGCGAAATAGGGCAGGCGCATGAGACCAAGAACCGCCTTTCAGGCGCTGTCGTCGACCAACCATCATTGGTAACCTCTGTGATCCAATCTGCTCCTCTATCCATCCGTCCGCCGCATCGTGTACGGCCGTAATGAGCCTGTCGACGCCTTGGACCGTTCCAAACTCTGTCAACCAGTCGTCCGATCCGATGCACAATCTCCGCAAGACATTTGCTATATCACCGAGCCAACCAGCTGCTCCGCGCAGCCATAGTAGCACAAAGGTGCGCAGACACCGTACGGCGAGTCTACTATCTGGTAGAGCGAGTAACTTGCGAAGGAACTTTAGAGGTCGCAATAGCCGTGAGAAACGCAGGGGTATCACCCCCGTCTCCGAGTACAATACGGCGAGCCGGGATCGGTCGTGGAGATGGAGAATGCGGCGTAGAAAGTAAACTTCAACCGACTCCAAGAGCGCTAAAGCGGGAGGAAAGACATCAATCGCGACCTCAGCGGCATAAGTCAAGTGAGCTGCAATGCGCGCCTTGTAGATTGTTAGGCCCTGAGCCGGAGGGAGATCACCAAAGTGCTTCTGTAGGCGTAGAGCGACATTCGCAGTCTTCCTCGCCGTCGTAGCTTTTCCTTTGTACATCCTTCGAAACAGACCACCATTGCGCGAGTGAAATGGCACTCCAAGGTATTTGTGTTCATCGGTCCAGGCTATTGGTTTGCCCTGCAAGTACAACGTTGGGAGGACGTCAGGTAGAGCTCCAAAAGCCATGGCCTTGACGAACATCAGTTGAATGTGGACCAACTGCCGACGTCGAGACACACCTTCGTCTTAGGCACGTTGACCATGAACCCTTTTTTACTGGCATAGGACCCATAGTCGTCCAGATGAGCTACAATCCCCTGAGGACCAGACCACATGGCGCCATCATCAGCATGCAACAAGTGGTTTATGATTACGCCGTCCATTTTGGTGTCCTCCGGGTGCTCAGAGATCCTCAAGTCGGATGATACAAATGTCCACAACCCCGGAGAGGAGGTATCGCCAGTCAAGATCCCTATCGTGGTGGCAAAGGGCGCGGAGACTTTATTTCCCAGACGAACCACATAGCTCATACAGCGGTATAACATCCTGAGCCAGTCAAATATGGGACCGCCTGCGCCCCTGCGATACAAGCCGGACCAAAGCACGCCATGATTCGTCCAGGGAAATGCGTTCGTGAGGTCAGGGAAGACAACATAGAGGGTTTTCTTCTCTGCGGCAGCCATCTGGATGGCACATTGAAGGATCCAAGGGTTATTCAGCGCATCGTAGCCCTGGCGGAACCCGTTTTGAGTACTTGGCCTTATTCCGCCCCAATCAAAAACCCTTGATGGGACCTTATCCACATCCGGAAGGCGGGCGTGTCGGGCCCGTATGGTCAGCTCTAAGTCCCAGAAATCAGTTATAGTATAGAGAGCTTAAATGAAAGCTGGAAAAAGGTCAATAAAATGACTGAGAGTCTTGTACAGTGTTCATGACTCATGAGACTGGTGACTGGTCACTGGAGTCGTGAGGTTGAAGGGCACGCAAACATGGAGGAAAAATAAAGTCACACGGCAAGCTCGAACCGAAGCACTCCAGGTTCAAGCCCACACCGATTAACCACTTGTCCAGCGGTTCCCTTGAAGGTTTTGACCGCGCTACGAATACATCCAGACTATTGGTGCCAGGTTCCTCGTGTGGTGGCTGCCACCACACTCGGAACCTGGCAGTAGACTGGTACAACGGGCCATAATCATACAGGCAACTCAAAAGCCTTTCTCTGCCACATTCTGTGAATTCCCACTTATTGAGAGTCCTTATCACTGACAAGAGGCTGGATCGGCTGCAAGGCAGTCGGGAATGCCCAATATGGCAGGATGCGCACACCCCAAACGGAGAACGTCCCATCAAGGGTTTTTGATTGGGGCGAAATAACGATAATAGTTTTGAGTCTCGGGAATGATGCCCAGCCATGCCATCCATTCCTGCAAGCGCCTGTCAATCAGGAGTGTGAGCATCTTCAATATGCAGGACTCTAGACCAATGAGGCGATAGCTTGCTGCCAGCTTTGCGTCTTTCCCCACTTTGAGAATCCCAATGAGGACAGTGACAAGCCATAGGCGGGGAGCGCCACAGAGTTCTCCTATAACAAGGCGTCTTGGATGATCCGCGTGCACCAGTGTATGGATGCAAGATTGTCCGGCAATTGCACAGAAGCGACGGAACGTTCAACCTGCGTCATGTGGCACTTACACAAGTTCCCGCATTACGGCGATCACCTCCAGCAGGCGAGAGAATATGAGGAACAGTGTTCCGTACACCTTCAAGTTCTCGTTCTAATTTGACAATGACAATTTGAAGACATAGTTCGGAATTATGACAGCAAGCAACGCAGAACATTTTCAAGGAGGGAGACCACGGAACACGCGACAGAGCCTCATTCACGCATCATGATCATGCCTCATGCCAGGACCCCGGATAATACCCCAAGAGGCCTGATCTTTTGACGGTGTTGGCTCCGGAATGCGTTTCCGAGCGTTTTCCGGGTTATCCGAGGCCAAAATTCGAAGATTTGAAAGTCCGGACATGGACATGAGAATTCTCATTTTTTTTTTCGAAAACGACAGCCAAGGAGCTGAATCGATTTTTGCACACATCAAAATCGTGGGAATTTTAAAGTCCGGACATGGTGCCTGACTCAGGCCTCAAAGGCTATTATCCGGGGTCCTCTCATGCCTCTTGACAGCATAGCCTTCGGCAATTTTTATAGTCCCTTATGGGGTAGAATGAGTGCGGTGGCAGTGTCGTGTGTGCCTGTAGGCTGTGTGTGTTCGATGTTGTGACCTTATAAATACCGAGGCGCATTCCTTTCAACACACCATCATCTCCTCCACACCATCTTCTCCTCCACACACCATCACCTTCTTCAGCATGCCAAACCAAATCACCCCCTTACCCATGTCGACGCCTCACAGGAAGACTACCTCTCATGTCTCGAGCGAGTTCTTCAGTAATACCACCCCTCCGCCTTCCCAAGAGGATCTGAAGCAAGACATACGCGACGAGCTGCGCGGCGCCACCTTTGAGATGGACACAGAATCACTTGCAGAGGCCCTCTCCGCCAAAACTCGCAAAGGGATCCTCCAACCAGGAGATATTGACACAATCGACAATTACGAGGTCGCCCTGGAACAGTTGCAGAAGGACGTTTCCGTCGATAGCCAAAAGGTGGCAGCGATGGCGGAAGCTCTTGCGAAGGTGACGAAATTACATGAAGACGCATCCTACCCTGGATTTATCGGATACTTGGCCCATGTTCTCGACGACTGTCGAAAGTCTTGGGGTAACAAACTCGGTAGTTTCTACAAGGATCTTCGTTTCATGGAGTATAACCGGCCGACAGCGGATTGCACAGAGGGAGCCTCTCCTTTGAAACCAGATCTTGCCGGTGTTTTGTGTGAACTCAACAACACGCCGCCGCTCTGGTGGGCTCCTCCAAAAGACAAGGCTCAGTGTCGGATCTTCGTTCCTGTCGAGGTGAAGAACTCTTGGCCGAAACTCATTAGCCAGGCCGCAACGTATCACAGAGCTCTCGTCTCTGCGCGAAATCTCCGCCAATTCTCGCTTGTTCTTGGCTACAATCAAAAAACCATGGAATTTCGATTTCTTGTCTTTCACGCGGGTGGTCTAACCGCATCCAAAGCTTTGAATGTTAGAACCGAATACCAGGATATTAGGCTATTGATGCTTTCCATCTTGACTTGGAACACCCCAGGCGATGCAGGTCTGCCTGCGTGGCAGCAGGGTCTGGACGTCAAGCTTCCCAGGGGACCTTCAGATACCAACGGACTTACAATGAGGGTTTTGTCTTCCCTGTATCGTCGTGTAGCTGCTCGGGGACGGAATCCGAGCGTCTTGCGTCTGACCCGCAACGGTGAGGCGCAGCCCGCGGCGAACGAACCATTGGTTCCGGTCTCCGAGACTCGATCCGTACGAAGGTCTGCGCGTATCATAGCAAAGGGCGAGAAGAATGCTGCCTCTGGCTCAGGTACGTTCACGCTATCATTTGTTGGGGACTCTCTCAACGCTGCCTCCAGGGGTAAAGTTGGACATCCCAAGTCGCCAGAAAACTTCAAGTAAAACAAAGGGGTCAGGACAGAAGAAGGCAAACCCGCAATCTTCTCAGCAGGGTAAAGTCTCGGCGGAAGATACGTTAGGTTCGCATCCTTCACTTATATCGATGTCGATGCTCCAGAGAAAACTCAATCTGACTTAGTGAGATTTATCGGGCTTGCGGCTGCGCCAGAACGTGATCTCACATTTGTCGAGCAACCGACTGCTAGCTCTCCTCCTGATAATACGACATGGAGTGGAGATCTCATGATGAAAGCGTCCTGGATGTCGCCGAGGCATGCCAACGTGGAAGGAGAAATGCTACAAAAATGCGGTGGTAGCTTCGGTGTGGTCAAGCACTTGACATCCTTCCCTGTTCACCACGGACCAAACATCCCCGCCACCAACCACCTTTTTTTATCCAATGAAGCCAAGCCTTGGAAGTTATGGAATGGCCCCGGGCCTGAAATGCCGAAGGATCATCGCTCACTTCATTGCCATCTGACGCAGTATGCTGGTCACTCTCTAGTCCATGCATCATCCCCGAAAGTCCTCGTGACGGCACTCGTTCATGCGGCGCTAGGTATGTGTTCGGTACAACTGGCGCATCGTCTTGTTCCACTCACATCTCTGTAGGTTATCGCAATCTGATACAGGACTCCATCAGTAAATCAATCAAAGTCTGGGAGGGTATGACGAGTATGGTCAAGTATGGCAAGTATGGCAAAATTCCACATAGTCACCCATACTCTCAAGTTTCGCCATACTCTTCAAGTTTTCTATACTTTTGGTAGGCAAAATTTCACAATGTATTAAAATTCTATATAACGGAGTATAACAAGCATGGTTTACGGGATGCATCTCCCCGTCGTGCTGAGACATCCACTGGGGAAGATGCTAGTGCCATACATGTAAGTAGTTGCAGGTCGCTCGGGAGGGAGGAAAGGAAAAATCCGACAAGTCCAAATTTGATCGGGTCTGTGCGCCTAGCACCATCGATGGCGTGATCAGCCAAATTTTTCACACTCAGCCGAGGCCGATCACTTGCCTCTTTCCTCCCACCGATTGTCTTCTTACACCTCACGAATTCTGTAACAAGACTACTCACTTTGCGCACAACGGTTTACGACTCGAGCATCCCGCAACCGCACCACGAGGACTGCGACCACGACTGCAACCACGAGGACTGCGACCGCGAGACTACAAGCACGACCACTGCGAGAGCACGACCACGACTCATGCGAGACCACGACCACGACCACGACCACTGACCGCGACCACGACCACGATCACTGCAATTGCGACCGCGACCACGACCACTGCGACCACGACCACTGCGACCACGAACACGACCACGAGCACTGCGACTGCGGCGACCACGAGCACTGCAAACACGAGAACAGCAACAGCGACGAGCACGTCAGGGCTACGACGATCATCATGCGCTGCCAACGACGCCGAGCTCACAACAACCACAAGGACAGCAAGAACAGCGACACTGACAAGGACAGGACGGCAACAACAAGCCCGAGCACCCCGACGGCGAGACACCGACGACTACTCCGACTAGCGACGTTGAGAGGATCACGAGTACTCGATGATGGCCCGGGGAGTGCCGATGCGCACAACATGGTGTGTATCGTTGCCGCTGTCATTTGTCTTTCGCTGACAAAAATTTCATCAGATTCCGCTCGTCAAACATTCTGTGTCTTGTCAAAGATGTACATTTCCGAGTCCTTTGTATTGTAGTCGGTCGTAGTGTAGTCGTCTTAGCGCATTTTTGTGTATCGTAACCAGAATTCATCTGCCTGATTGCATCCCATCTCGATTGTGCCCGATGTACAGTATATACAGAAAGAAGGGGTATGAGCTTTGTATGTGGCAGGTATGGGCTGGGTATGGGCTGGGTATGTGTGCTGGGTATGTGACTATACCAGCGGGTATATAAATATGAGATTCAGTATGGCTACAGACTCGGGTATATGGGTATGGGGAGTCTGACACATACTCCTCATACTTCCGGTGATTTACTGATGTCCTTCCAGCATCGCGACATCAGCATCGGAAACGTCTTGCTCCACCAAAAGGGCGAAGTGGTGAAGTCGGTTTTCACGAACCTAGAAAGCGCTTTGAAAATCTTCGAGCGCGACGGGTCCGAAGCAGCTAAGACGCACGACAGTCTCGAAGTAAAGTTGGTGGCCTTGCTAAAGCAAGCCAGTATCGACGACCGTTGCCATGGCTTTGTCATCGACGGTGACGCAGCTATCAGCTTGAGAGGGTATTTCTCTACCAAGCATGAGGGATCACGCTCTGTATGGTAGCTCAATCTCGCTCTCATGCACGACACTGATATAACTGCAGGGAACTGTCGAATTCATGTCGACAGAAATGTTGGAATCCATTGAGCTGGGAGCGCCATATCTGCAATCCCCTGTCGATGATTTCTTCTCGTTCTTCCTAACGGGTCAATGGGCTGCAATATTCAACGACATACACCTTGAAGGTGACGGAACTGTTCCTGCGGTGCTTGCCTCCTGGCGCTCTCAACTTGGCCAGGGCAGGGCCTTCAGAGATGCGATCACAATGACGATCCGGGAGCCAAAAAATCTAAAACAGCAGTCTCATGGGAGCTTTCTGTGCGATATTCAGCCATTTCTTCGTGACTGGCGGACCAAGCTAGGTCTCATGTCTAGTGATTGGGATCAAGCTGCGCAGGCTATCGGGCAGCCTCAGTCTGACGAAGAAGAGACGTGGAGAAAGTTGTTCCGCGAGTATACGGATAGAGCAGTTATCGATCTCGTAGACGCGAGCCTCACGGCCGGGCTGTTGTAACCTCATATTTCTTTTTATAATTATTTGTACAGGCAACAAGAGAATGACTATCTTCCAATGACATACGTGGTCGATTACCCGTTAGGAGAAGACCTTCAAACGCACTGCGGCACTAGGGAATCCTTGACCGATTTTCGTCAATGAGTTACTCCTGGCGCATACGAAAGACTGACCAAATCACCGTCTCGGTGCAGATTGTATTACATGGACATGAACCACGACGCTGCATCGAGCACTGAAACAGTCGCGACACGTCCAGATTAACATTGTCCTGCGCTAGATCGGTCTCTTGAAGCACCTAAAGTCTTCTTGCCTAGTAGTATAAGTATAATTCAGAGGATTCTCCGTAAGTACTGTAGCATAGACCGTCCGTCAAACCGAGACCTCCTCTACCCGAGCCCAATTAAGCGCCCCCCTCCCAAATCCTTCCGCTACAGCTCTAAACCCATCATCCTTGACCTCCTCCAAGAACACCTCATGTTGATCAGCCAACCGCTCATTATTCCTCCTGATCTCGCGAATGACCCCGTACTCGCGCGCGCAGTTCGGGCATTCCGTGTCGTTGTCCGGGAGACAGCTGCATATTTGTAAGTGCAAGAAAGGGAAGAATGAGAAGAACGTACCGTGTATGATAACTATGATTGCACATAAAGTGGATACTCGGAAGGTCTAGCTGCCCGCCACATCCCGAACATCGTGTGACATGGAACACGCGAGGATGCTCAGGATCCGAGAGCTCCTCGACTTGGCGCAGCTTAGAGGCCGTCTCCATCCGATACGAGCTCGTCCATTCCTTGTCCTACCGGGAAAAGTCAGATCAGAATCTCGTTCAGACGGAGAAGGAATTCACAGCTTGGATTTCCTCCCTCGCCTCCTTGATCCTCGTCATCATCCACTCCTTCACAAGCCCCACGCTCGCGACCCCATTCCGGCTCAACACCTGAATAACCCCCAGTGGCGGCATGATATTCTCCCTATTGATGATATCCAAGACATCCCTCACATCATCCTGATGCCGCCCCAGCAACTCCGGTGAAGAAGTCAAGAACCTCAACACCAACGGATAGAGGTGCGGATGTGCCGCGCCGTACGCGTTCAGGTGCTTCATCACCTCCTTTGACGCATCCCTATCCCCATCCTTGTCTTTCGCCATCCAAAACCGGAGCACATCCTCATACATACCCATCCGCTCCCACAGCAACACCAGCCCCTCCGTATACTGCCGCGCAGAGCACAAAATCAGCGCATGTGTTGGGTCGTAGGGTATGCTCTCGCTCTGCAGCACCCGCATCGCCTTCGCCTTCTCCCTCCCCGGCCCCGGCGTCAGGTACAACTCCAAAAGTGTATTCCACACGGCCACCTGATCCTCCCTGTCCGCCTTTTCGTCCAGCGGCGGCTCCTGGGGCGGCTCCACAGGCGAACTGAGACTCGAATCGACGCTCTGCCCCCACCGACGGCGCGCGACCGTCTCGAGGAACAACACAAACTGGTCCATATGGTCCACGAAGTGTGCAAAGTATAGCCTCGGCGAGAGGCGTTTGACGGGCTTGGGCTTGGGCGGTGGGGGAGGTGGGGTGGATGGACGCGAGGTTTCTGGATCCGGTGCGACGAAAGACGGCACGCCCGCACTCACCCCATCGAGGACGATGGAGTTCCTGTTGAGCGCGAGATATGACAGGTACGAAGCGGTAGCAGGCGCGGCGCGTGTTGGCAGCTCCTCTGGCTCAGGCTCAGACTCCGGCGAAAGGGTGCTCGTACATAAGTCGATAAGCAGCTGTGTCGTCTCCGCAGGCAAGTTGGCCAGCATCGCACGCCCATATCGCGCCAAATTACTCTCCGTCTGACAAGTATCAGCATGTATAATCCGTGATTAGATGATAGAGTCATACCGCATCAGGCCCCAACTTGCGCAGATACACCAACGCATCCCCATAGTTCTCCGCATCCTCAATCTGTATCCTCAAATAATCCTCATGCCGCTCATACTTCTTGGCCAAGTACGACGCGTGCTCGAAATACCCCGCCTGTCGACACACTCTAATCGCCGTGTCCAAATCAAAGGGCAATTCATCCGAGTTCGCGCTCGACCGGGAGCGAGACTCGGTCTTGATGAAACTATCCAGGCGCGCAACGTCCTTCAGCTTGGTGTATGTGTTCAACAGTAATGTCGTGTGGTCAGAATTAGCCAGGCCCAACGAATGCAGCTCCTGGAGGTAGGTGACGAGGTTGTGTATCCGTTGCGCGTCGAGGAACTACGAGAGTTGAAGGCCAGGGTTTATGATGACTGGGAGCTGACTCACCTTGCGGATAACATAACTTGGCTGTAGGTGCCCAATCGTCTGCACGAATTGCTGCATGGCGGCATCATATTCCCCTTTCGCATACAGATGATTCCCGTATTGCTGATGGATATCAGCCACACTCGCCTCGTCGAGACCTTGCGTCTTCGCCAGATTGAGCGCCAATGGGTATAGTGAGCGGGCGTAGAGCATATCAAGCTTCACAGACGTTGGCCGCTCCACCAGCGCTTTGAGCTAATGAGCAATGAATGAATCAACAAACAGTTCGACGAGATACAATCAGAACAAGAACTTACCACACCACTATTCGTCAACACATAGATATTCCCCCACGCACTCAACACCTCCCGCGCTCCTTCCTCGACTATACCCGAGTACGCAACGATCTTGTTATCCGGATCAAAGACTGTCACTCTCGAGATGTCCTGACCCGTTGGCGTAGAGGTCGAGTTAGCATAGTGGCGGACGGTAGCGGAGGGATTGGACCCAGAGGGAATGAAAGGCGGCGACACGATGATGAGGTAGTTCTGGTGCGTCTGTATGGCGGACTTATGTCCCTCGTACGCCCAGCACGTCCCACGTCCCTCTGGGCTGCACACATAGATCGCCTCATCGCGTGCGACAATGAGGTCCTTCTGGTGTTGGTCTATGGTCGCGCATCCCAACCCCGCGCCGAGCTCGTCGATGACTGTTGCGGAGCTGCTGCCGCCGCGCCCAGACGCCTGGTATGAAAGAACGTGATTGACTGTGACGATAAATAGGTACACGTTCGGGCTGTCCTCGTACGCTTCTCGGAAGCCTAAACCAGTGATAGGCTCTGTCGGGCTTTCGTGCACGGTACGAGGCTTGGGGAGGGCGGTGAGAGATGAGGAGGATGTCAAGGATTGGTCAAGGTGGCGGTAGAGTAGGACTGTGCCATCGCCGAGGCCGATGGCAAGGTAGGAGAGCGTGGCGGAGAGGGCGAGGGTGGACACTGGGTGCGGGCGGTTGCCGAGCTGCACTTTGGCGGAGCGTAGTAACAGAGGGGCGCCGGTCGACTTGTGAAAGGCTTGCATGTCCCAGACCTTGAGTATGGGCGAGGACACGGCGTCTTCTTCCTATGCATAGCGTCAGCGCGCGGTATGTATGATGATATTGATCATACGCACGCCGAGCGTCACAAGGACGTGTCTCCGCTCAGCCATGTGCGTGACTCGGCCTGCGACATGGGCGACCCAGCTGTTGGTAGACTCGAATTCCTTGTTAAGTAGATGTATGCTTCCATGGATGTCCGCGACAAGCACGCCTGAGAAGCACGTAGCAATGGTCGATATTTCTGGTGTTGCCTAGGCTAAAGCTTAGAGAAGAGATATAATAATGGTATGAGCCTTGCACACTTTGAAGATATCCGGCGTGCTCTCGAGGTCATGTACGTCCTTGATGATCTGTGGGTCGAAGAACGGAAACTGCTTGAACTGCGGGGTCGTCAGCGTCGACACTTAGCAGCTGGTATGCCTTACTCACGCCGGGCGCCGATATTGTTGCGCTCATTATTGTCCTGGATGCGCCAAGAGCATGAATATTACTGTAGAGTATTGACGCGAGGAGGTAAGAGCCAAGAGGCAAGGGCTGGGGTTAGGGCTAGTCCATAACGGGCAGGAGCTTTCCACGCGGGAACACAGCGGTCCCTTCCGAGCAGTCAACCAGCACCGACCTGTTCTCTCATCATCACAGTACGCCGCCCTCCTGCTCCGCGTTGTCCCGCCCCAATGACCACTTTAACGCTAGATAATGGCCTTCCTTGGACTCCGCAAATGGCCCACACCTGCAAGTTGCCCGTAAACGCCCGCCCGCCCGACGCACACTGACAGTACTATTGCGCAGGTCGTTAAGCCCTTGTGGCCGTTCATGGTAGCGGGAGTCATCACCATGTACGGTGTGTCCCAGATTCAGGATATTGCCGTCCGCTGTGCGTCCCATATCACCTCTTTGCTGTTGCCCTGTTCTGACTGCTTTAGCCCCCCAATACGCCTCGGACCCCAAAAACCCCTACGGCGCCGCCATCGCAAAGGAGAAGGAGGCCGCAGCGCACTAGAAGGATGGGAGCCAATAGACTTGTCTTTACCACCCACCAATACGAGCCAATTCGCACTTGGAGAGAACGCAACATAATACATAGTCCGCAAATGCAAGTGAATGAATGAATACAGGGAGAAGTGGAAAATCTAAAACTGCCCCATCCGCTGTGCGACCCGCTCCTTGACCGTCTGGTATGCGTTCATTATTGTCTGCTCGTTGATCACGATGTCTGTTGTGTCGGGTCGCGGCCGGCTGACGCGCGAGGCAATGGCTGCGGCGTCCGTGTCCACGATGATTCTGCACCACACATATATGAGCACGTATTGGATTGTCTGGAGAGAGCTCGCACCCATCATCAATGGTCTCATCCAGACACAGGAGCACCATGTCCAAGTTTTCGAGAACAGCCCTCTTCTCCAGCTGGTTGCGCAATAGCAGTGACAGCGCGTCCGTGAACGAGTTGAGCGCCGTGGACAGCATGAGTTCGTTCTCGTTCGGACCCGCGATAAAGTAGAGAATGAGGTCCAGCGAGTGTTTGTACACCGCAAGCTTGCCGTCGTACAGGATGATGTCGCCTGACCGAGTCCGCGTCAACACAAAGTCCGCTAACGATTGTGCGACACGCACCTCCTGCCTTCTTCGTCTTCTGGTACAGCCCCTTCTCGAATGCCTTCTGGTCCTTAAGCGAAAGCAGGTCCTTGGATTCACCTAGCGGATGGCTTTTCGGGCGGTAATACTTTGCCAGTACGCGATGACCGTCCGTGTCCAGAAGTACAAAGCCATTGACGCTGTACAAGGAGAGATTCACTGCAGATGGGCGATGCGATGAGCACGAAAGGATACGCAGGATTACTGGCACTGACTGGTACGTGGAACACGGTGGAAGATGCCAAGTATGGCAATCACCGCTTGCTGCCCCCATCCTGCTCTCCACGTGCATCTTTTGCTTCACGACGAATACAACAAAATACAAGCTGCCAACGGCGCTATACTTACGACAAATATTCGCCAGAATCAGCTCCGCACTGCACAGGAAAACATCCGCCTCCGATCACGCCGCCATGCGTCGGGATCCCGCCGCGCCACCCGCCCATGACCTTCTGGATCTGCTCTTGTTTGGCCTGATTGTTTGAAGCGTTTCAGTTTGTCCGGAAAAGGAAACTTCCAGTCTCGCTTTGCGCAATGGACGCCGACGTCGATATGCGGTCGTCGTCGCTGTCGCCGCTCCCGCCTCACCCGCCCTCATCACCCGAGCCCGACACCACGACCGCCGCCGAGCCGCCGCCCGTCGAGGCCGCCAAGGTCGAGGACAAGGAAAAGACACCCAAGAAGCCGAAAAGCGAGCGCAAACACCATCATTCTCCTACTCCACCACCCATCGTCCCGCCGCCGCCGCTCCAGACCATCCGCCTCGACATCCGCCTGGGCGGGCCGGAGAACTATGAAGTCGACATCAGCAACCTGGCGTTAGAGACCGGCCAGCGGGAGCCTGTCGTGGAGACCGCCAAGGCCGCGGATACTAGTGACAGCGAACCGGAGCCGGAGCCAGAGGAGGTGCAGGAGGTCACAGCAGCAGGCAAGAAGAAAAAGGTGCATATATTCCAGTCAATCTGGTGTTACTAACCACCGCGCAGAGAAAGAATTTCCAGCAAGAATACTACGACACCAACGACCCGTTCATCGACGACTCGGAGCTCGCTGTCGACGATCGCAAATTCTTCGCGCAGACAAAGCAGCGCGGCTTCTACGTCTCCGCCGGCCAGGTCGCTCTGCTAAAGGACAAATCGTGCGTCCATTATCACCAATTGACGCGCCGCATCACGCCGACAATACCACAGATCGCCCGTCAAACCCAAGTCCCGCCTCAAAGCCCCCGTTCTCAAGGCCGCCACGGCCGACGGCGAAGGCTCACGCGACTCGCCCATCGCGCTCGACGGCACCGACGACGAGCCTGCAGAAGTCGCCGGCCAGAAGCGCAAGCGCTACATCAGCGTCACCGAGAACGGCAAGAAGCGCAAGATCGTCGACGTCACGTCCTTTGACCCGCGCCTCCAGACCGCCATCGACGACCTCAAGCGCGCCATCGCCAACGAGGACTGGACCAACAAGGGCAAGTTCCCGCCCACCATCAAGCCGCTCCTCGCCCAGGTCGCCCTCCTCGCCGTCGAGCTCGACGAGTACGACGACCACTTTTTCAACCTCATGCCCACGCTGTTCCCGTACAACAAGTTTACGATGAGCAAGCTCATCAAGCGCACCATCTTTGTCGAGCACACCGCGCTGCTCGTCAAGCGGCAGGAGGCGATCCTCGAGCAGCTCAGCAAGCTCGCGGCGGAGGGGTTCAAGAAGGCGGAGGAGGACTGGCAGAACGCGGTCGTCGCGTGGGATAAGCGGCAGGAAAAGGTGCGCGCGCAGAAGGAGGATGGCACGGGCACGGGTACCAGCGAGCCCCCGGGCCCGCCCACACGGCCTGGCAGCCCGACCGGGGAAGGCGACGGCGAAGAGGGCAAGAACGGCCGCGAACCACATCCGCCGACAAAAAAGTATCGCATGACGGAGACCATGAAGAACATGGTCTGGGAGCTCGTCCTCCTCAGCAACGAGTGTTGTAGACTGGAGAACGAGAAGAAGTATGCGCCCGTTCCTTCGTTCTTACCATCCACTGATGTCCCACAGTCAACTCGAAAACTCGATTATACAGGTATCAGAGCAAGGGCTGCGGAAGGTGTTGTATCAGAAGATTGTTGGGGTCTTTCCGGAGGGGTGGATGTCGAGTGGGCAGATCAGTCGCGATGGTAGGTCTTCCTTCTCATCTTTCCTCCCCCGGCTAACGCGTCGTAGTATCCGCCATCAAGAAGCGGCTGGAGAAGGAGCAGCTCGAGGCAGAGGGCCTGTCATGACCCGTGTAATGTTGACTTATCTTACTTACTGCTAATCGTGTACGATGGTTGTTTATTGGTCGTATTTATCTTATCTGGATTTTCTGTTCCTGTCCCCGGCAAGTGGATCTTTCGCTACATCTGGAAACAGAGTCGGAGACTCGCGCGCGCAAGTTTTCGCTTGCGAGAGGGCGGTGCTTCGACACGAGCTCTAGTCCCAGTTTAAACAGCTCATCCTTGTACAGTGTTTAGGTATGTTACTTGACTAGCATTCCGGGCTTTTCTAAGAGCTTCTTTAGCAATTCTTATTCTCCTGCTCGGCGTATCAGCCGCCATCGTTTTCCGCTCACTCATCCCTCGCCGGACACACCGCGCCATGATTAAGGAGGGCAGGGGGCCCCCGGGGGAGGCGTGGCGTGAGGAACCTCCTCCGGGGCGCGAGAACAAGAGGAGGGCGCGGGCGCGGGGCGACGGAAGGACCCCCTCCCCCCCACAGCCCTCGGCGGGTGAAGAGGTCGTTTGGGGAACGAGTGCGCGCCCGGAAGGGGAGGGCGTGGGGCGAGGACGCGACACACCCCGGGCGGGCGAGGGGAAGGGGCGCGGGGGCGAGGACGCGACACACCCCGGGCGGGCGAGGGGAAGGGGCGTGGGGGCGAGGAAGGGAATGGGCGCGGGGAGGGCATCGCAGGGCAGGGGAGGATGGGGATGGGGCGCGCTGGGGAAGGGGGTGGCGGGCGAGGGGGACGGGGTGAGGGAGTGACAGGGCACGCACGTTTGTCGTTCGCTGCTCGCGTTAATCGGCTGCGCACTCGTGGCTGACCGGTCTTCGTCAACACAATTATCATCATCTTTCGGTGCGTTAGTAAATAGGCCAGACGAAAGGCAGGGCACTTACCAATTGAGTAGGTAACATTGATAAGAATGTGTTGATGTAAATCTAGGAATGGGGAATGGTTATCGACACAAAGAAAAGGAGCTGTGCGGGCGCGGACTTACTGAGAGACTGCATGGCACAGCGGATAAGTGACAAAGGTTTGCTAAAAACGTTAACACAACATACCAGTCGATGAGGCGTTCGCGTGGACCGTCCTCCTGCATTCGATGCAGAGTCAGGCCGAGAACTTTATCGGCTATGGATGAGTAAATCAGCTAACGAAAGTGTAAAAGTGAACTTGACTTACAGGTGCAAAGAGACGGAGCGCGGACACCGAGATGGTTGTGTTGGGGGCTGTGCGATATGCGGCAAGAAGTCGTCGCCTGTTGGATACTAGATTCGTATGAGTAAATGTCAAGTAAGAGGTGACGATACACGCACCTTGCACGCTGGCAGACGATGCTGCCAGAGCACGTTAGGCCTGGTTAGGAGTCACGCGCCTTGTCAGTACACGAGAACGAACGACAAACGAGTGATGGGTGTACCTTCAAATCGGTAGCTTTTCGAGAATCTTCATTACTTGGTATAAGAACATTACGTCCGAAGCCAGAGTGCAGGCAAGAAAAACCTAATTGTCAAGGTCAGTGCTGGTACGAAGCGCGAAGACATAGAGCAAGGTGAGGTACCGGTTAGAGAAGCAGCACCGGACACGCTGCATCGCGCGTGCTGCAAGAACCTGAACAGCAACGTTCAGCAATAGTCCGATGCAAGAAGAAAGTGCCCGAGCGCTTACCTTCTACCTCGAACTCCGATGCGTGGTGATGAGCTAAATATCGAGAACTTACATACAAAACGGTATTGCTTAATTCTTTGTGCATCGACTCGTGTACGTGTATGTTACACATTTAGGGCAATGTATCGGTGTAATTGAAGTAAGTAGACGGATGAGAATAGCTATCCGACGTGTATAAGAGAGAGAAAAATAACAATAATGAAATGATTCGACAGGCAGCAATGGCCACATCCAGAGTCAGTGTCTCTGAGAATAGTCTCTTCCTCCAAAATGACAGCGCGTACGGAGCAGTATTCGTCAAGGGACATTACGGCGGCATACGAGCACGTAGCGTCGCGTAGACAGTGAATCAGTCATCGAATAATCGAACGGGTGGCACGATGGACCATCAGCAAAAGTCCCGCGACCGTCAGGCTAGGTCCTGAATCCGGGAAGGATATTGGTCAGTTCATGACGGTTGTTCAGTCCAGAACTAGACATACCTTACGAGCTCGCTGAGGACAGCAGCCGACACCTCCTCGTTACCGAAACGAGGTTGTTCGTATGTCGTGCGCGCGAAAGCGTCGAAGTATCTGCGAACAAGAACATTAGGAAAGAACAAGTACAAGACCGAAATGAAACGACTTACCTTGACTCTCGTTGAGCAGCGCCAGCCGTTGTTATTGCCCTTGTTTGAGTCACTGGCAGAGTAGGTCGTGATGTTGAATGAGCCAGCGCTGTCAGGACAGGTAAGTCTGAACGGTGTAAAATGTAACAAAACTCGGAGGGCTTACCTTGCGTCTGTAAGACACACGGACTCTAAGACGGCAATGTCTATGGGACCGAGAAATGAGCGCATGCCGATTAGACTGTTCATCGTTCATCGTAGTATATCATGGTGACTTGTACTGATGCGGACAACGGGTACGTCTAACTAGACGTCAAGAGCATCGACCGTAGTCCAGTCAGATGCAGAAGTCCTCACTGCGGCCGTCCAGAGTGCGAATATGAGAGCATAATTCGACTACGCCGTGAATTAGTGACAAGACAGTGTGTTAGATCAAGACCGACTCACGAGCTACTTCATCACTTCGAGGCCCATTTCACCAGACCGTTGGATGCGCCGAGATTGGCTCCAATCGTGTATGAAGGGGTGTGGAGAGATCGTGAACGTGTCACTGAGATTGCGAGGGTGAAGTGACCTGCGGGTCGCGAGTCAGTCCAATGCGTAGTCCTGTCACTGCAAGCGGGACTTACGGTAGAGATAAAGACACCAGCGAGTACACGTTAGGCAGCAACGTTGCGAGGGATGCCCAGCGGTCGGAGAAAGCACCGGCCCAAGTCTACATAACCATCAGCAGCAACATTGAGAAAGTAAAGACTTGCTCACCATCAGCAACAGTTGGTGGTAGCACACCACAATGATCAGAGCACTTGATGTCGGCATCGCATACACAGAAGAGAGCTAGCTCAAATATTGGGTCCACCGGTGCGTGTGGAATTCGGAGGATATAACGATATTTTGGCATTCGATATGTTGGGCAGGCATCGGGTGGGCATGGCGGCATTATTGCGCGACGGAGAAGATTGCGTGAGTGCTGTGGACGTCGTTGTTGACGAGCTTGAGACATTCGTCGTCGCCTGAAACGTGGTGCATGCCCGGTCAGTATGGACAGTGGAGAAAAGATGACGGCGACGTACTGGACGGCGAACCCTGGGCTCACCGTGGAGCTGTTGGCCTTCAGTCAGCGCCTACGGCTGTATAGGGTGTCTATAATATCGATAACCAGAAGGCAATGAGAACGTACCAGTCATCGACAACAGCAACGGAGTCATCAGAGCAGTCGTCCTCAATGGCATTGAGGCTTGGGAGTGGGTTCAACAGATCCGTGGTCTTGAATTGTTTGTCGTCGGTCTCGAAATCGGCCGATGGTCTTGACGAGTTCGAGAGCGGCGTAGAGAGTGCTGGCAACGTCGAGAGGTAGACGGAGTGGGCCTGTGAGAGAGAGAGGTAAATGATGGTGGAGGAGGGAAGGCAAGAGACCTGCTGCATCAACAAACAATTTCGCGTGCCTTATATACAAGTCGCGTCCTCCGGCCGCTCCGAAATAATATACCTCCCAGAAAAGGAAAGAACAAAGCGTACCTTTCATCTCGTCAGTGAGAATGGCAGGCGACGAGAGGGAAAGTAAGGATGAAAGTAGAGGATGAGGCGGGTTGACCCCCAAGTCCTCTCCCCAACCTCCGATACCCAAGTTATATTGGCCGGAAAACAGTATTTGAGCTCCGCAGGGCCTGGATCGCAGCAATTAGTAACCTCAGGGTAGAAAAGAATGAGCGATTTGAGTCTAGGAACTTACGTTCGGGCAAATGCAAATATACGCCACTTTAGCCGACGTTGCTACACATGATATTCAGCGTCCCCTGAGCAAATGGGAAGTCAGAGAATGACACATCATGTGAGTTTATCTGGGTACCGAGGTCAGCCTACTGTCCACTTGAATGATATACAATTGAACTGACCTTGCTTGCCAGAGTGCTCTCCGCACTCGCTATTGTCCTTGGCCGAATCCACAGTGTTCCAGCATTCTGGAAGCGTTTCAACATGCGTCCGACGTTTCATCAGAGAGGACCCTGACCGTCCGATGCAAGGGAAGGCGGTCCAGGAGAAGCAATAAACGAAGTCCCCGTTGACATGCAAACAGCGCAATGCATTCGGGCGCGTATCGGAAGCGCTCTGAACGCGGACCGCGCGGCTTGGCATGGCTGCCCATTGTCTACCAAATTTGAAGCATGAGTCAGATGGTGCAGAGCCGACGGAGCAGGACAGCGAGGTACGTACCTTCCAGACATCAGGCAGAAGAGAAACATTGCGCCGGAGAAGAGACCGCGGTCGTACAATGCGACAAGTGGGATTGACCCGCAAAATGGGCGTCCCAGACTTTGCGAGAGAGTATCTGTAAGCAATCACAAGTTAGCGGGAGGCGCCCTGCAAGCAGCGCGAGACGGAGGAGAAGGTCGCCAGCAGCGCTGGCGTCATTGGCGGCCCCGTATCTGAGATGAGATAAGATTGTGGACACCCACAACGCGTCATATCTGGAGATAATCCAGATCTTGACCGTTCGCAGGGTCCAGGTATCGCGCCAGAACAAGACGACGCGAAAAGTCCGAGTTGGAGCGCGTCTTCCGTTCCAAATTTCATGGGAATACAACTTACATATCGTGTATGTCACACTCCAAGTTGAATTATATTGAATCGATGAGTGAGGCAGCTAGAAACGCCGAAAGTAATCGAGAGCGCGAAATCGACCGTGTTGAGGTCGTGGTACAAGTAAGAGTTACGTTGATGGCCGGCAAGTCCCGATATGGAACTTGGCCATCTACCACGACCATTCCCGCCCACTTCCGAGCGTCTACGCCTCCTCCACGCTACACTCCAGTTGTCTCACTGTCCGGACGAGCTATTACAGTATACCGACTCAAACGGAGTACATCGGTCTGAAATTACCGCGAACGTAAAGGTAAGGGTCCGAGATTTCGATTCCAAGACAAATCGATTGAACCCTGCTGACAGTTGGAAGTTTTCTTTCGCTTGGTATGTTTGAGAAGTTTCTATTTCCATAACATGGGATCCTCATGTAATGGTGAGTCGCGATCTATTGCCGGTGTTCGGGGTTTACTAACATATTCGTATGGTATGTAGTCCTCCCTTGTCAACTTTCTAGGGTCTTCTGACTCTCGCAGCCGTGGATACCATTGGCCTGAGTGACAAATTACGCACTTACAAGTCTCAAGTAGTAGTACAAAAGGTAAGTTCATTTGTTGTTCACATTCACGAAGAGTTGGATTGAAGAAAGTTCGTTCTATTGCAGCTTGTAACTACAACAAGTCGATCTATCGTACTGCCCAATCTGATTTACAGCGTATTTTGGTACACTTGAGGCGTCTACGGCGCCATCTGTCTCGTTTCTCCTTGTTTCCCCAACCCCATCGAACTTTCGGCTATGCACTCTTATCCGTGGCTTGAGAGACAGAACTCGTTGCTTGTGCGAGCGAAGGAGATCTTGCCAAGATCTTAGTTACGCAAACAATGAGCAGAAGCGAAAGGTACGTACCGTTGTCAAATATATGTGGCGTGGCGGCAAATTGATTTACGGGCACGTTCAGAGAAGCCTCTGGGGCTTCTGGGGCTTTTTCTGTGCTGTGATATTCTGCCTGGAGCTACAGTAAGTGCTTGAACGTTGTCAGAATGATACTCGAGCTGAACTCACCTGGAAGTTCCCGCTACATCGATGGACGGTTCACGGTCCTCTCGCCAGTCCCAGCGTCTCGTCGTCGTCGTCCTTGGATGCGGCGAGCTCGCACCAGCTAAATGGCTGTGCCGTTAGCTCAGGAGGGCAGGGATGCGAGGAAGGTAAGTACTGTACCTCAATCTGGATTTCCGGCTAACCGAAAGCGTTCAGATCCAGATCGAAGAATATTTCAATTCCGTAACGCCGAGGTCCGTTGCGACATGGAAACAAAGGTCTGGACGTGCTGTGCTTCTTGGGAGCGTGAGTGTCCGTGGAGAAGGCGGCAAAGCCGCCAGGTATACTGGTATGAGAGCGGGATGGGAGCGTGGCCATGGAGGACGGTTTTCGCAAGGTAATCCTGACGCAAGTTGTCAGGAAGCTGACACGAATTGGTCATATGATAGACGCACCAATTTCTACGCCCTCAACACCGTGGCGGAGCCGGTACCCGCAATTTAGCAGGCGAAATGACAGCCTTCGAGACATGATCTTGAGTGATTGCGAATGCGAAACAGAGACGGTCGAGGCGCCGAAGGCGCCACTGCCTTCAAACAACAGGTGAGAATGTGTAATCAACGGAATGAACTAGACTCACCGAGTTCTTAGTGAACTGTTGTATTCCGTGAGCCTCCAGGGTGATTAACAGCGTCGTCGGAACGCAGCTCGTGCGTCTGGAAGTCCTGCTTTCGTGGTAAGCTCAGCATCTCCCGGACGGATGCAGATACGCACCTCTAACCCAGCGGGCTGTCATCGCCCCGCCTCCCGCTTTCCAACGCGCACCATCTTACATCGACCCTGAGTGTTTTTCGTTGACGCTGAAAACGACGTTCAGACTGCGAAAAGTGAGTCAAAAATGGCCTTCAAAACACGGCATAAAACTCACTTTTTTCCAGAAAAAAAAGGCCCTGCGGCGAGCGACTCGGATCTCACGCTCCACTGTCCGGATACGTGTAGTGCTGCTGGGTTGGGTTTGGTGGCGAGGAGGATTGGGCGGAGGCGGCGAAGCCGCCGACATGTGTTTGGGAACTACTTCTGAGCAGCGCCTGCGGCGCTGTCACTGTCAGGCGTCAGTCGAAATGACCTCTAAAACACGGCAAAAAACTCACTTCTTCGCCAGAAAGCAAGGTCCTGCGGCGAGCGATCTCATGCTCGAGGATCTAAATGAACGACGTATCCCGGGACTGCTGGTGTGTCTTGTGATGGCGAGGAGCGCTTGGAGAAGGCGGCGAAGCCGCCGCGGTATGCATTGGGTTTGCTTTTGCGGTGAGCTCTCTTGTTCCGAATGGATACTTGCACACACCTTTGACCCAGTGCATTCTCAGCGCTCACTGCCTCACCCCCCTCCCCGACCCGCAAAACCCTGCGTGCCTTCAATACGAGCTCGCAACATATGAGTCTAAGGGGCTCCCAAACCCGGTGGAATACTCACACATTTCGAAGCCCTGCAGCGTACTTTGGGTTCATATGAGGATGCAGGTTTGGGCGCCGGTGGTTTGTGTCCTGGCGACTGGTTGTTGTGAGGACAATGGCGCTGTGTTGAGCCGACCTGTGAGTTTCTTGTCTTGTGATGGCGGGTAAGAGCTAGAAGCGCCGAAGCGGACCTAGGGTTGCTTGAAGTTGTTGTGTCGCATTTGTCCCACCATTCCGCACCCATCTCCAGTTTACGTTCGCATTCCTGAGACCCTGCCCACCCCGTATTTCCTGGATTTCTCCCTCCACTGAGCATCCCGTCCGAACTGAGTTGTAGTGCTAAGAATTCCGCTCTGATTGATGTAAGTTTCTTTCGTGAGATAAGAACAAGAACAAGAACCTGGCTATCTCAGCACCGGAGTGAAGTCACTCCCGTGCCCAGAATAGCCAGGTACGCGAGCGTAATTGTGCTTTGATGTGTGGCTTGGAAGTTTGTACTGTTGCGGAAGTTTGTCGTTGTGCTCGCTGTTTGGATATGTATATATTGTGAGCTTGGAGATTGGAGGTGCTCTGTTGAATGAGGTAGGACACATAGAGAGAGCAAACGGAGAGAATTGACTGTGAGCTTACGTGGCATGAATTGCTGCCAAGACAACATCTAGGCCTCAGACGCGTGCACGTGAGCGCGTGCGCCACAAGCACCCTGAGGGCTTGTTGATTCTGCTGTCTCAGTCACTCAGTGTGACACTGCTCTTCCACTTCCCATGACCATGCCCACATTTTCTACTACTGTCCCACGCATGTCGTAAGTCTTCTGGTATGCTTATGCGTCAGTACGACGTTCTCATTTGGTGTTGTCCAGCTCATTGGTGTCAAGTGGTGTCGAGGTCCTGGTATGTCCTCGAGTGCTTTTTGTTGTGTGCTGTAGTCTCATGAGCTCACCTAGAGTGCCGTCACAAACTCTCCACACACGCGCTCTCCTCTCCCTTGCCTCTCAGTCACGTCTCCGGCATCCCTCCGTTCCCGTCGTCACCCAGTAAGCCTACCGCCTCCCATCCCCATATCCCGCATCCCACACCCAAGCATCCCAACTCCGAGGCTGGCCACCTCTGAGCTGTGATGCGTGGGTGTGGAATGCGTCACTGACGAGGTTTGGTATAGGGTCCGCGACGATCATTGTGCCTCCCATCAATCAATCCGGTAACTTATTTCACTTCTGGTTCCGGCGTTCTTACTGACCGTTGGCTTTTGTAGGCCGAATCCGGATTCACATCGACCTCGCGCGCCGAATGCGAGTAGTAAGTCGGTGAGTGTCCCGTTGTCTGCATGCTGTCACTGACTCAGTCGGAAATCTAGAAGAATTTCGGCAAACAGGTACGTGTCCCAGTCTTCTATCTCGCATCCGACGTGTTCAAGTGTGGTGTCAGTGAAGTGCTCGCCGGTTTGTACTGACATTGACTGCTATAGATCTAGGTGTCAGTATTGCCAAACAGGCCCGTACCTGAATTGCGTGCCGAGGAATACACCCAGTAAGTCCTCGTATGTTCTCTAATCCGCGCTGTCACTTACGTCTTCGATTCAGAGAGCGTCAATCGCGCTGTCACTTACGTCTTGGATTCAGAGAGCGTGTTGTGTGGAACGGCGATTGGGGATAGAATGAAGAAAGGTAAGCGACGAGGAACACACATTTGCCGGACCGAACTAACACGCGATTTTCAGGCCATGGCATTCTTCGCTCGGTAAGTCTATCCGTTCGTTGCCTTGGCATCCAGATCTGACACATTGTTCGCAGTTTTAACGGGAATTCGATGTATTACAAATGTAAGTACATCCCCGCCTCCACAAAAGCACGCTAACAGAAATGCACTTACAGAGTAGTAATGCAACCACTTGTACCTTACAGTAAGTCTTTGCCCTCATTCTGTCGGCAGTCCTAACTCTGTCATTCAGTTAGCACGAATTCTAGTAGTTTGAGACTGACCTTGACAGCGCCCCATCACGCACGCTCCAAGGGGGCCGAGAGAGCGAATCCCTGTCAGTCGGTGCGCGCTAACCCTAACCCTACGAGGCGGGCGAGGGTGCCGATATCCCCGAAAATCGACGGTTTTGGCGGGGCGTACCCGCCAAAATCGAAACCACAACCCATGCACATGTGTGCGGGGCCGCGCGCGCGCCCACCCTCGAAGAACGGGCGCGCAGGGGGGGTGCAGCCGATCCACCCCACCCCACCCCCGGATCAGGACCCTGCCCGACACCCCGTGCCGCTGCCCTCACCTACCCAGGTCCCGTCCCTTCCCTTCCCTCCCCACCCACCCTACGCGTCGACACCCCCCTCACGCCCGCACACCCACGCCCACCACCCACCCACGATGGCAGTTGCGCACCCCACAGGGCATCCACCCACGCGCCGTCTGCGTTGAGGGAGAGATTCACTGCAGAGGGGGGGTATTGGTGCACGGCTACGTCTTCTTTGCGCAATGGACACCGACGTCGATATGCGGTCGTCGTCGCTGTCGCCGCCCCCGCCTGACCCGCCCTCATCACCCGAGCCCGACACCACGACCGCCGCCGAGCCGCCGCCCGTCGAGGCCGCCAAGGTCGAGGACAAGGAAAAGACACCCAAGAAGCCGAAAAGCGAGCGCAAACACCATCATTCTCCTACTCCACCACCCATCGTCCCGCCGCCGCCGCTCCAGACCATCCGCCTCGACATCCGCCTGGGCGGGCCAGAGAATTATGAAGTCGACATCAGCAACCTGGCGTTGGAGACCGGCCAGCGGGAGCCTGTCATGGAGACCGCCAAGGCCGCGGATACCAGTGACAGCGAGCCGGAGCCGGAGCCAGAGGAGGTGCAGGAGGTCACAGCAGCAGGCAAGAAGAAAAAGGTGCATATATTCCAGTCAATCTGGTGTTACTAACCACCGCGCAGAGAAAGAATTTCCAGCAAGAATACTACGACACCAACGACCCGTTCATCGACGACTCGGAGCTCGCTGTCGACGATCGCAAATTCTTCGCGCAGACAAAGCAGCGCGGCTTCTACGTCTCCGCCGGCCAGGTCGCTCTGCTAAAGGACAAATCGTGCGTCCGTTATCATCAATTGACGCGCCGCATCACGCCGACAATATCATAGATCGCCCGTCAAACCCAAGTCCCGCCTCAAAGCCCCCGTTCTCAAGGCCGCCGCCGCCCCCGACGGCGAAGGCTCACGCGACTCGCCCATCGCGCTCGACGGCACCGACGACGAGCCCGCAGAGGTCGCGGGCCAGAAGCGCAAGCGCTACATCAGCGTCACCGAGAACGGCAAGAAGCGCAAGATCGTCGACGTCACGTCCTTTGACCCGCGCCTCCAGACCGCCATCGACGACCTCAAGCGCGCCATCGCCAACGAGGACTGGACCAACAAGGGCAAGTTCCCGCCCACCATCAAGCCCCTACTCGCCCAGGTCGCCCTCCTCGCCGTCGAGCTCGACGAGTACGACGACCACTTTTTCAACCTCATGCCCACGCTGTTCCCGTACAACAAGTTTACGATGAGCAAGCTCATCAAGCGCACCATCTTTGTCGAGCACACCGCGCTGCTCGTCAAGCGGCAGGAGGCGATCCTCGAGCAGCTCGGCAAGCTCGCGGCGGAGGGGTTCAAGAAGGCGGAGGAGGACTGGCAGAACGCGGTCGTCGCGTGGGATAAGCGGCAGGAAAAGGTGCGCGCGCAGAAGGAGGATGGCACGGGTACGGGCACCAGCGAGCCCCCGGGTCCACCGACACGGCCTGGCAGCCCGACTGGGGAAGGCGACGGCGAAGAGGGCAAGAACGGCCGCGAACCACATCCGCCGACGAAAAAGTATCGCATGACGGAGACGATGAAGAACATGGTCTGGGAGCTCGTCCTCCTCAGCAATGAGTGCTGTAGACTCGAGAACGAGAAGAAGTATGCGCCCGTTCCTTCGTTCTTGACATCCACTGACGGTATGATAGTCAACTCGAAAACTCAATCATACAAGTATCGGAACAGGGCCTGCGGAAGGTGTTGTATCAGAAGATTGTTGGGGTCTTTCCGGAGGGGTGGATGTCGAGTGGGCAGATAAGTCGCGATGGTAGGTCTTCCTTCCCATCTCTCGCGCCGTGGCTAACGCGTTGTAGTATCCGCCATCAAGAAGCGTCTGGAGAAGGAGCAGCTGGAGGCCGAGGGATTGTCATGACCCGTGTATGTCTATTTACATTACTTACTGCTAATCATGTACGATGCTTGTTTATTGGTCGTATTTATTGTTCTCTGGATTTTTTGTCTCTGCCCCCCGATAAGTGGTCGGGAGCTGAGGGGACCAAACGAGTCGGAGACTCGCGCGCGCAAGTTTTCGCTTGCGAGGGGGCCGTGCTTCGATACGAGCTCTAGCCCCAGTTCAAACAGCTCACCATCCTTGTTGTACAGTTTCTAAGGTATGTTACTTGACTCGCATTCCGGGCTTTCCTAAGAGCTTCTGTAGCGACTCTGGTTCTCCTGCTCGGCGTATCGGCCGCCCCCTCGCCGGACACATCGCGCCATGATCGAGGAGCCCCCCGGGGGAGGCGTGGCGTGAAGAACCTCCCCCGGGGAGCGAAAACGAGAGGAGGGCGCGGGCGCGGGGTGACGGAAGGACCCCCTCCCCCCACACCCCTCGGCGGGTGAAGAGGTCGTTTGGGGAACGAGCGCGCGCCCGGAAGGGGAGGGCGTGGGGTGAGGACGCGACACACCCCGGGCGGGCGAGGGGGAGGGGTGTGGGGGCGAGGAAGGGAACGGGGGTGGAGAGGGCATAGCAGGGCAGGGCAGGGGAGGATGGGGATGGGGCGCGCTGGGGGAGGGGGTTGCGGGCGAGGGGAAGGGGGTGAGGGAGTGACAGGGCACCCACGTTCGTCGTTCGCTGCTCGCGTTAATCGGCTGCGCGCCCGTAGCTGACCGGTCTCCGTCAACACAATTATCATCATCTGTCGTTGTGTTAGTAGATAGACCAGACGAAAAGGCAGGGCACTTACTAACTGACTATGTAACATTGATAAGAATGTGTCGAATGTAACTCTGGGAATGGTTAATGACGGAAAGGAGCTGTGAGGGGAGGGCACTGACTTACTGAGAGGCTGCATGGCACAGCGGGTACAATGTACAGGTGAAGGGATCTGGTACAGCGTAGAACAGCGGGTAAGTGACAAAGGTTTGCTAAGGACGTTAGTTAACACAACATACCACTCGATGAGGCGTTCGCGTGGACCGTCCTCCTGCATTCGATGCAGAGTCAGGCCGAGAACTTTATCGGCTATGGATGAGTAGATCAGCTAACGAAATTGCAACAGTGAACTTGACTTACAGGTGCGAAGAGACGGAGCGCGGACACCGAGCTAGTTGTGTTGGGGGCTGTGCGATATGCGGCAAGAAGTCGTCGCTTGTGGAATACTAGATTCGTATGAGTAAATGTCAAGTAAGAGGTGACGATACACGCACCTTGCACGCCGGCAGACGATGCTGCCAGAGCACGTTGGGCCTGGTTAAAAGTGCGTCTTGTCAGTACCTGAGAACGAACGACAAACGAGTGATGGGCGTACCTTCAAATCGGTAGCTTTTTGAGAATCTTCATTACTTGGTATAAGAACATTACGTCCGAAGCCAGAGTGCAGGCAAGAAAAAGCTAGAACAAGGTAAGGTGCCGGTTAGAGGAGCAGCACCGGACACGCATCGCGCGTGCTGGAAGAACCTGAACAGCAACGTTCAGCAATAGTCCGATGCAAGAAGAAAATGCCCGAGCGCTTACCTTCTACATCGAGCTCCGATGCGTGGGATGAGCTAATTATCGACAACTTACATACAAAACGGTTTTGCTCAATTCTATGCGCGACGACTCGTGTACGTGTATGCTGTACAATTAGGGCAATGTCAGTAAGTATCAGTGTAAGTAAAGTAAGTAGACAAATAAGAACAGCTATCCGACGAGAATAGAGCAGAGAAAGATAACGATAACGGAATGAATCGACAGGCAGCAATGGGGCCCTCGTTTGAAGGGATGCCCAACTTGCCACATCCTCTTTGGAGATGGTCTCTTCCTCCATAACGACATCGCATAAGGACCGGTATTGGTCAAGAGACATTACAGCAGCGAGCACGTAGCGTCGCGTAGACAGTTCGAAGCACTCCTCAAGTGACCGACCAGCACGCCATCCCAAAAGCATAGACGCGACCGTCAAGCTGTGTCCTGAATCCGGGAAGTGTTTTGGTCAGTTCATGACAGTTGTTCAGTCCAGAACTAGACATACCTTACGAGCTCGCTGAGGATAGTGTGGTCGTTACCGAAGACGATATTGTTTGTATCTCGTGCGCGTAAAAGCGTCGAAGTATCTGTGAACTTTGAGAAAGATTAGGATAAAACAAGTACAAGACCCACAATGAAACGACGTACCTTGATTCTCGTTGAACAAGGCTAACCGTTGTTGTGAGTCACTAGCAGAGCAGTTCGTGATGTTGGAGTGAGCCAGCGCTGTCAGAACAAGGTCAGTCAGAACAGTGTAAAAGGTAACGGAATTTGGAGGGCTTACCTTGTGTCTGAAAGCCACACAGACTTGGTAACTGCGATGTCCATGGCGCCGAGAAGTGAGCGCATGACGATTAAACCGTTCAACATTCATCGTAGCATGCCATGGAGACTCGTAGTAATGCGGACAACGGGTACGTCTAACTAGACGTCAAGAGCATCGGCGGTAGTCCAGTCAAAGGCTGAAGTCATCAATGCGGCCGTCCAGAGTGCGAGTATGAGAGCATAATTCGACTACGCCGTGAATTAGTGACAAGACAGCGTGTTAGATCAAGACGGACTCACGAGCTACTTCATCACTTCGAGGCCCATTTCACCAGACCGTTCGACGGGCCAAGGTCGTATACAATCGTGTATGAAGGGGCGTGGAGAGATCTTGAACGCGTCACCGAGATTGCGAGGGTGGAAGTGACCTGCGGGTCTCGAGTCAGTACAATGCTTAGTCCTGTCACTGAAAGCGGGACTTACGGTAGAGATAAAGACACCAGCGAGTACACGTTACGCAGCAACGTTGCGAGGGATGCCCAGCGGTCGGAGAAAGCACCGGCCTAAGTCTACATAACCATCAGCAGCAACATCGAGAAAGTGAAGACTTGCTCACCATCAGCAACAGTTGGTGGTAGCACACCACAATGATCAGAGCACTTGATGTCGGCATCGCATCCACACAAGAGAGCTAGCTCATATATTGGGTCCACCAGCGCTCGTGGCCTTCGGAGGGTATAACGGTATTTCGGCATTCGATATGTTAGGCGGGCATCGGGCGGGCCTGGCGGCATGATCGCGTGAAGCATTAGACTGCGTGAGTGCTGTGGACGTCGCTGTTGACGAGCTTGAGACATTCGTCGTTGCCTGAAACGTGGTGCATGCCCGGTCAGTATGGACAGTGGAGAAAAGATGACGGCGACGTACTGGGCGGCGAATCCTAAATTCACCGTGGAGCTGATGGCCTTCAGTCACTGCCTACAATTGCAAGCGACGTCCACAACGTCGTGAGCATTGGCGAGAAGAGTCGGTCTAGAAATGACCTCAGCGTGAGTAAGGACGAATAATCAACAGGGAAGGCATACCAGTCGATGCGAACCCTTCTCGTTTCTGCCCGCAATGCATTGCCTTAAAGGAAAGGGCCAGTGTCCATCGTCGTTGTTGAGGAGACGTCGGTCTGGGAAGAGGTAAGGTCAGCAGGTTCTTGGATAACCAGAAGGCAGCGAGGACGTACGAGCCATCGACAACGGCAACGAAGTAAGCAGATCAGTTGTCCTCAGTGTCATTGAGGCTTGGGAGTCGGTCCAAAAAGTGCGTGGTTTTGAATGATTTGTCGACGGTCTTGGAATTGACCGATGGTCTTGACGAGTTCAAGAGCGGCGCAGAGGACGCTGGCAACGTCGAGAGGAAGACGGCGTGTGTCTGTGAGTGAGAGAGGTGAGTGGTGGTGGTGGAAGGAAGGCAAGAGACCTGCTGCATCAACAAACAATTTCGCGTGACTTATATACAAGTCGCGTCCTCCGGCCGCTCCGAAACAATATACCTCCCAGAAAAGGAAAGGACGAAGCGTACCTTTCATCTCGTCAGTGAGAATGGCAGGCGACGAGAGGGAAAGTAAGGATGAAAGTAGAGGATGAGGCGGGTTGACCCCCATGTCCTCTCCCCTACCTCCGATACCCAAGTTATATTGGCCGTAAAACAGTATTTGAGCTCCGCAGGGCCTAGAGCAGGGCAGTTAGTAACCTCAGGGTAGAAAAGAATGAGCAATTTGAGTCTAGGAACTTACGTTCGGGCCAATGCAAATATACGCCACTTTAGCCGACGTTGCTATGCATGTTATTGAGCGCCCCCTGAGCAAAGGGGAGGTTCTGAAGATAGCACAGCAAGTGTGCTCATCTGAGTATTGAAGTCAGCCTGCAGTCCACTTGAATGATATACAATTGTATTGACCTTCCTTGCTACAGTGCTCATCCGCACTTGCTATCGTCCTTGGGCGAATCCACGAAGTTCCAGCATTCTGGGAGCGTTTCAACATGTGCCCGACGTTTCATCAGTGAGAACCCTGACCGTCTGATGCAAGGGAAGGCGGTCCAGGAGAAGCACTCAACGAAGTGCCCGTTGACATGCAAATAGTCCAATGCATGGGGGCGCGTATTCCAAGCGTTCTCGACACGGGCAGCGCAACTTGGGGCCGCGATTGTCGGTTGACTGACTTGATATCTGAGTCAGTGAGATGAAGAGCCGACGGAGAAAGACGCTAAGGTACAAACATACCATTGAGATGCTACCAAAGCCGTTCGGCCTGATAAGACAACCACTGTTATTGAGGACAACAAGTGAGCCTGAGAGACAGACAGCGCTGCTGAGGTTGCAAAATAGAGATACCTGTAGACAGACATAGGTCAGCCCGTGCGCCGACTGTACTCAACAGCCAGGAATGAGCGGGAGGTGGAGAAAAAGACCGCCAGCGCCGGCGTGATTGACGATGAGATAAGATTACAGGACCCACGACGCGTCATATCTGGCGATAATCCAGATCTTGACCGTTCGCAGGGTCCAGCCTGCGCGCCCAAGAAAGACGACGCGAGAACGCGGGCTCGGAGCGCGTTCTCCGTCCAAAGTTTTATCGGAATTCAACTTACGTATGATGTGGATTATATTCCAAGTCAAATGGGAATGCTCCAGTAAGAGAGGCAGTCAGAAACGTCGAAAGAAACTGGGTGAGCAAAACCGACCGTGCGGAGGTCGTGGTCCAAGTACAAGTTACGTTCACTGCCGGCAAGTCCCGATACGTAACTTGCTCATCAACCACGACCATTCCCACTGGTCTCCGAGCATCTCTGCGCCGTCTACGCTACACGCAAACCGACTCGCTCTCCAGGAATGTTAGGACAATATCCCGGCACATACGGCGCCCAGTGGCCGTGAACGTAACGGTAAGGGTCCGGACTTCATATACCAGGACAAATCGAATGAACCCTGGTGACAGGTGGAAGATTGTATTCGCTTGGTATGTTTGGAATGTTTCTGTTTCCGTAACACGAGATCCTCGTGTACTGGTGAGTTCGCATCTATTCCCGACGTCCGGGGTCTACCAACGTATTTCTATGGTATGTAGTGACTCCCTTGCTAACTTTATAGGGTCCACCTGTCCGTGCGGCTGCTAATTTTTTATTTCTTAGATGTCTGAATCGTCTCTCAGCAAGTCTTGAGTACAGGCCTGACAAGTACGTTGATCCTTGATTTACTTATGATAACTTGAATTGATGAAAATTTCTATCATTGCAAGGGTAACAAATTTACAATAATTGTATGTACCACACTTCTATTCCAGCTACTGACTTTTGAGGCGCTTGCAGCACCTGCAGCGTCATCTACTTCGAATCTAGGTGTCTGCGAATTACCGTCTTGCATCTTCGGGCTCTTGTTTCCTGGAGGAATTACTGCCGTACACAGCTCGCCATGCGAGCGCACGGATCTGAAAGAATATTTCGGGTCCGAATTTCTCAAGAAGAACAAGTAGGTACGTACCGATCTCGGCTATATGTGGCGTAAAGTCAAATTGAACGAACCTGACGTCTAGGCTATTGTGTGGGTCCGACGGAGCTGAGTTCGTGCTACCAAGAGCTGAACAAAAGTATGGTAAGTATTCCAGCTGTGCCCAATCGAAGCAGGCGCCAACTGACCTCGAGTATCCCGTCATTCCCTCCAGAGACGTCCAGTACCCGTCCTGGGAGCCTCACATCGCCGTCTTTGGAGCTGTTTCGAGGTAGCGCGAGTAAGAGCACCCCGAATACGTGCGCCGCCTATTGAATAAGCCAGAAATGAATTGAAGGTATCGTACCTGTTGTCCGGGGCTACGTGTCAATCTTCGCTTAACGAAAACCTCCCAGATTCAGATCGCCATCAATTTCGCAATACCGGAGCCTGTGACAACTTGGAAACGGAGGCCTGGGTGACCGCGCGAGGGTCAGGGGACTAAACTCAACGTCGCCGTCTCAGACGTTGTAGTATTGAAGTGGCGCGAATGTGAACTACGTGAATATGGGCGCTACTTATTCAGAAACCCAGGGATGGATTGAAGGTAACGTACCTGCTGTCCGGGGCTACCCAAATTCTCTGCTAACCAAAGGTGCCCAGATCCAGATCTACATCAATCCCACAGTCCTGGAGCCTGCGGCGACTTAGAGACCGAGGCCCGGGCGAGCAGCGGCTTGAGGATTGCAACCTGTTCCAGAAGCTGTGCGGAGTGCGCGGGTATGTGGCCAGGGAACCCACCGACTTTGACGCCCTCCAAATTTGCGGAGCCTAGACTTGCGCAATGAGATGACGGTAAATATACTGTTGCTGGGTGCGCCAGCGCGTCTCCAAACTGATGTCGAACTCCGTAGAACCTTGTCTATGACACGTTGGTGACCGTAGCAAACAGCGGGGGGAAAAAGAACTGAGCTTGAGGTTCGGCAGCGCGCTGATTTCACGGTAAGCTCAGCATCTCCCAAACGAATGAAGATACACACCTGTAACCCAGCGCATTGTCATTGTCCCGCCTCCCGCTCTCCAACGCGCACCATACTGCCTCGACCCTGACTAGTTTCAAACGAGGCGCAAATCGACGTCAATGCTGCGAGAGATGTAAGTCAAAAATGGCCTTCAAAACACGACAGAAAACTCACTTTTTCTCCAGAAAAAAAGCCCTGCGGCGAGCGATCTCACGCTCCACTGTCCGGATACGTGTAGTGCTGCTGGGTTGAGTTTGGTGGCGAGGAGGATTGGGCGGAGGCGGCGAAGCCGCCGACAGACACCGGGAACTTTGCCTGTGGCGCTGTCACAGTCAGCTCCGCTTCCTTGAACGGAGGCGCGTATTCACCTTCAGTCTAGCGCGTTGTCACTCCGATTTTCAATGGCCACGGTTCTAGCTGTGCCATGTAAGTCGAAATGACCTCTCGAACACAGTGGAAAGCTCACCTGCTCCCTAGAAAGAAAAGGCCCTGCGGCGAGCGATCTCACGCTCAAGGGACGTATCCCGGGACTGCTGGTGTTTCCTGTGATGGCGAGGAGCGCTTGGCGAAGGCGGCGAAGCCGCCGCGGTATGCATCGGGTCTGCTTTTGCGGTGAGCTCTCTTGTTCCGAATGGATACCTGCACACACCTTTGACCCAGTGCATTCTCAGCGCTCACTGCCTCACCCCCCTCCCCGACCCGCAAAACCCTGCGTGCCTTCAATGCGAGCTCTAGACTGCAACATATCGGTCAAATGGACTTCGGAACACAGCGGAAAACTCACACTTTTCGAAGCCTTGCAGCATGACCTGTGCTCGTATGAGGACGTCAGTTTCAGTGCCGGTGGTATATGCTCTGACTTCCGGTTGTTTTGAGGGAGGTGGTGGCGGCGGCAATGCTGCTGTCTTGATTGATGACGGGAAAGGACATGAAGCGGTAAGTAGGGTCGCTTGTTGTGTCACATTTGTCCGCGCCCACAAGTGTCAAGTTTACGTTCGCATTCCTGAGACCCTGCCCACCCCGTATTTCCTGGATTTCCCCCTCCACTGAGCTTGAGTGAGCATCCCGTCTGAACGCTAAGAATTCCGCTTTGAGTGATGTAAGTTTCGTGAGATAAGACCAAGAACAAGAACCTGGCTATCTCAGCACTGGAGTGAAGTCACTCCCGTTGCCCAGAATAGCCAGGTACGCGGGTGTAATGGTGCTTTGATGTGTGGTTTTGATGTTTGTACTGTTTGTCGTTCTGCTCGCTGTTTGGATATGTATGTATTGTGAGCTTGGAGCTTGGAGGTGCTCTGTTGAATAAGACAAATATGTAGAGAGAGAGCAAACGGAGAGAATGACCTTGAGCTTACGTGGCGTGAATTGCTGCCAAGACAATTGAACATCTAGGCCTCAGACGCGTGCACGTGAGCGCGCGCGCCACTAGCACCCTGAGGGCTTGTTGATTTCGCTGTCTCAGTCACTCGGTGTGACACTGCTCTTCCACTTACCATGACCATGCCCACATTTTCTACTACCGTCCCACACACGTCGTAAGTCTTCTGGTATGCTTCTGCGTCAGTACGATGTTCTCATTTGGTGTTGTCCAGCTCATTGGTGTCAAGCGGTGTGCTGGACAGTGGACGGTGTCGAGGTCCTGGTATGTCCTCGAGTGCTTTTTGTTGTGCTGTAGTCTCATGAGCTCACCTAGAAAGCCGCTACACGCTCCCGGACATTGTCAAACTGCTTGGCTCACCGGTGAATCCCTCTGTGCGCGCCCTCTCCTCCCTCGCGTCTCAGTCTCCTCCGTTCTCCGAAACCTGAGTTGCTCGGAAGCTGGAGCTCACCACCGTCAACACCCAGTAAGCCTTCCGCCTTCCATCCCCCATTCTCCGCATCCCACACCCAAGCATCCCAACTCCGAGGCTGGCCACCTCTGAGCTGTGATGCGTGGGTGTGGTGTGCGTCACTGACTAGGTTTGGTATAGGGTCCGTGGCGATCATTGTGCCTCGCATCAATCAATCCGGTAACTTATTTCACTTCTGGTTCCGGCGTTCTTACTGACGGTTTGCTGTAGGCTGAATCCAGGTTCGTGCCGACCTCGCGCGCCGAATGCGAGTAGTAAGTCGGTGAGTGTCCCGTTGTCTGCATGCTGTCACTGACTCAGTCGGAAATCTAGAAGAATTTCGGCAAACAGGTACGTGTCCCAGTCTTCTATCTCGCATCCGACGTGTTCAAGTGTGGTGTCAGTGAAGTGCTCGCCGGTTTGTACTGACATTGACTGCTATAGATCTAGGTGTCAGTATTGCCAAACAGGCCCGTACCTGAATTGCGTGCCGAGGAATACACCCAGTAAGTCCTCGTATGTTCTCTAATCCGCGCTGTCACTTAATGTCTTCGATTCAGAGAGCGTGTTGTGTGGAACGGCGATTGGGAATAGTATGAAGAAAGGTAAGCAACGAGGAACATGCATTTGCTGGACCGAACTAACGCGATTTCCAGGTTATCGCATTTTTCGGTCGGTAAGTCTGTCCGTTCGTTACCTTGGCAGCCAATTCTGACATGTCGTTCGCAGTTTTAATGACAATTCGATGTATTTTGAATGTTAGTACATGACTCCGCCTCTACAAAAGCAAGCTAACAGAAATTCACTTACACAGTAGAAGGAATGCACCACTTGTATCATATAGTAAGTCCTTGCGTTTGTCTGATTTACAGTTCTAACTCCTCATCCATCCAGTTAGCATAAATTCAAGTATTTTGAGACTAACCTTAGCAGGGACCCATCACGCACGCTCCAAGGGGGCCAAGAGAGCGCATCCCTGTCAGTTGAGGTGCGCTAACCCTAACCCAAGCTGAGTCCCGAGGAGCCCGAAATCTGGAAAATCGACGGTTTTGGCGGGGCGTACCCGCCAAAATCGAAACCACAACCCATGCACATGTGTGCGGGGCCGCGCGCGCGCCCACCCGCGAAGAACGGGCGCGCAGGGGGGGTGCAGCCGATCCGATCCACCCCACCCCACCCCACCCCGGATCAGGACCCTGCCCGACACCCCGTGCCGCTGCCCTCACCTACCCAGGTCCCGTCCCTTCCCTTTCCCTCCCCCCACCCTACGCGTCGACACCCTCCTCACGTCCACGCACCCACGCCAACCACGCACCCACCCACGATGGCAGTCGCACACCCCACAGGAGGGCATCCACCCACGCGCCGTCGAAGATCAGCCAGGGAGAGATACACTGCAGAGGGGGGGTATTGGTGCACGGCGACGTCTTCTTTGCGCAATGGACGCCGACGTCGATATGCGGTCGTCGTCGCTGTCGCCGCTCCCGCCTCACCATCATTCTCCTACTCCACCACCCATCGTCCCGCCGCCGCCGCTCCAGACCATCCGCCTCGACATCCGCCTGGGCGGGCCGGAGAACTATGAAGTCGACATCAGCAACCTGGCGTTAGAGACCGGCCAGCGGGAGCCCGTCGTGGAGACCGCCAAGGCTGCGGATACCAGTGACAGCGAACCGGAGCCAGAGCCCGAGGAGGTGCAGGAGGTCACAGCAGCGGGCAAGAAGAAAAAGGTGCATATATTCCAATCAATCTAGTGCTACTAACCACCGCGCAGAGAAAGAATTTCCAGCAAGAATACTACGACACCAACGACCCGTTCATCGACGACTCGGAGCTCGCTGTCGACGATCGCAAATTCTTCGCGCAGACAAAGCAGCGCGGCTTCTACGTCTCCGCCGGCCAGGTCGCTCTGCTAAAGGACAAATCGTGCGTCCATTATCACCAATTCACGCGCCGCATCACGCCGACAATAACACAGATCGCCCGTCAAACCAAAGTCCCGCCTCAAAGCCCCCGTTCTCAAGGCCGCCGACGGCGAAGGCTCACGCGACTCGCCCATCGCGCTCGACGGCACCGACGACGAGCCCGCAGAGGTCGCCGGCCAGAAGCGCAAGCGCTACATCAGCGTCACCGAGAACGGCAAGAAGCGCAAGATCGTCGACGTCACGTCCTTTGACCCGCGCCTCCAGACCGCCATCGACGACCTCAAGCGCGCCATCGCCAACGAGGACTGGACCAACAAGGGCAAGTTCCCGCCCACCATCAAGCCCTTACTCGCCCAGGTCGCGCTCCTGGCCGTCGAGCTCGACGAGTACGACGACCACTTTTTCAACCTCATGCCCACGCTGTTCCCGTACAACAAGTTCACCATGAGCAAACTCATCAAGCGCACCATCTTTGTCGAGCACACCGCGCTGCTCGTCAAGCGGCAGGAGGCGATCCTCGAGCAGCTCAGCAAGCTCGCGGCGGAGGGGTTCAAGAAGGCGGAGGAGGACTGGCAGAACGCGGTCGTCGCGTGGGATAAGCGGCAGGAAAAGGTGCGCGCGCAGAAGGAGGATGGCACGGGTACGGGCACCAGCGAGCCGCCAGGTCCACCCACACGGCCTGGCAGCCCGACCGGGGAGGGCGACGGCGAAGAGGGCAAGAACGGCCGCGAACCACATCCGCCGACGAAAAAGTATCGCATGACGGAGACGATGAAGAACATGGTCTGGGAGCTCGTCCTCCTCAGCAACGAGTGCTGTCGATTGGAGAACGAGAAGAAGTATGCGCCCGTTCCTTCGTTCTTACCATCCACTGACGTCCCACAGTCAACTCGAAAACTCGATTATTCAAGTATCCGAACAGGGCCTGCGGAAGGTGTTGTATCAGAAGATTGTTGGGGTCTTTCCGGAGGGGTGGATGTCGAGTGGGCAGATAAGTCGCGATGGTAAGTCTTCCTTCACGCTCCTTGCGCCGTGGCTAACACTTTGTAGTATCCGCCATCAAGAAGCGGCTGGAGAAGGAGCAGCTCGAGGCAGAGGGCCTGTCATGACCCGTGTATGTTTATCTACTTTACTTACTGCTAATTGTGTACGATGCTTGTTTATTGGTCGTATTTATATTCTCTGGATTTTCTGTCTCTGTCCCCCGCAAGTGGATCTTTCGCTACATTTGGAAACAGAGTCGGAGACTCGCGCGCGCAAGTTCTCGCTTGCGAGAGGGCGGTGCTTCGACACGAGCTCCAGTCTCAGTTTAAACAGCTCATCCTTGTACAGTGTTTAGGTATGTTACTTGACTAGCATTCCGGGCCTCTCTAAGAGCTTCTGTAGCGACTCTTATTTTCATGCTCTGCTTATCAGCCGCCATAGTTTTCCGCTCACTCATCCTTCCCTGGAAACACCGCACCCTGATTGAGGAGGCCAAGGGATCCCCCCGGGGGAGGCGTGGCGTGAAGAACCTCCCCCGGGGAGCGAAAACGAGAGGAGGGCGCGGGCGCGGGGCGACGGAAGGACCCCCTCCCCCCCACAGCCCTCGGCGGGTGAAGAGGTCGTTTGGGGAACGAGTGCGCGCCCGGAAGGGGAGGGCGAGGGGTGAGGACGCGACACACCCCGGGCGGGCGAGGGGGAGGGGCGTGGGGGCGAGGAAGGGAACGGGGGTGGAGGCGAGGAAGGGAACGGGGGTGGAGAGGGCATCGCAGGGCAGGGGAGGATGGGGATGGGGCGCGCTGGGGGAGGGGGTTGCGGGCGAGGGGAACGGGGTGAGGGAGTGACAGGGCACGCACGTTCGTCGTTCGCTGCTCGCGTTAATCGGCTGCGCACTCGTGGCTGACCGGTATTCGTCAACACAATTATTATTATCTTTCGATGTGTTAGTAAATAGGCCAGACGAAAAGGCAGGGCACTTACTAACTGACTATGTAACATTGATAAGAATGTGTTGAATGTAAATCTAGGAATGGGGAATGGTTAACGACACAAAGGAAAGGAGTTGTGAGGGCGCGGACTTACTGGGAGACTACATGGCACAGCGGGTATGAGGCATTCGTGTAAATCGTGCGCCTGCAGCCGATGCACAGTCAGGTCGAGAACTGTATCGGCTATGGGTGAGTGGGATCAGCTAATGAAAGTGCAAAGGTGAAGTTGACTTACAGGTGTGAAGAGACGGAGCGCGGACACCGAGAGGGGCTGAGCGATACGCGGCAAGAAGTCGTCGCTTGTGGAATACTACATTCGCATGAGTCAATGTCAAGTAAGTAAGAGATGAGGATACACGCACCCTGCACAGTGGCGGACGATGCTGCCAGAGCACGTTAGGCCTGGTTAGGAGTGCGCCTTGTCAGTACACGAGAACGAACGACAAATGAGTAATGGGCGTACCTTCAAATTGATAGCTTTTCAAGAATCTTCGTTTCTTGGTATGTTCAAATTCGAAGCCAGAGTGCAGGCAAGAAATCGCTAAAAGGCAACGGTCAGTGCTGGTACAAATCACGAAGCAAAAGAGCACGGTAAGGTTAGAGAAGCGGCATTGAAGATATCCGGACACGCATCGCGTGGGGATGAGCTAAATCTCAAAGACTTACATACAAACGGTTTTGCTCAATTCAATGCGCGACGACTCGTGTACGTGTATGCTGTACAATTAGGGCAATGTCAGTAAGTATCAGTGTAAGTAAAGTAAGTAGACAAATAAGAACAGCTATCTGACGAGAATAGAGCAGAGAAAGATAACGATAACGGAATGAATCGACAGGCAGCAATGGGGCCCTCGTTTGAAGGGATGCCCGACTTGCCACATCCTCTTTGGAGATGGTCTCTTCCTCCATAACGACATCGCGTACGGACCGGTATTGGTCAAGGGACATTACGGCGGCGAGCACGCAGCGTCGCGTAGACAATTCGAAGCCGTCCTCAAGTGACCGACCAGCACGCCATCCCAAAAGCATAAACGCGACCGTCAGGCTATGTCCTGATTCCGGGAAGGATATTGGTCAGTTCATGACAGTTGTTCAGTCCAGAACTAGACATACCTTACGGGCTCGCCGAGGACAGCGTCGTCGTTACAGAAGACGATGTTGTTCGCATCCCGTGCGCGCGAAAGCGTCGATGTATCTGCAGACTTTGAGAAACATGAGGATAGAACAAGTAAAAGACCGAAATGAAACGACGTACCTTGACGCTCATCGAATAACGCCAGTGCTGTCAGAAAAAGGTAAGTCAGAACGGTGTAGAAGGTATCGGAATTTGGAGGGCTTACTTTGCGTTTGTAAACCAGACGGACTCGGTAACTGTGATGTCCATGGCGCCGAGAAGTGAGCGCATGACCATTAGACCGTTCAACGTTCATCTTAGCTTGAAAGGACCTGTACATAGAAGTAAGTCAACCGAGCATACAAGAAAATCGATTTGCTTACCGTTTAGCACGCAGTGCACCGGACTCGAAGCAGAACTGAGCACTCTCTGTCTCAATGAACCGGAAAAGAGGCAGAACAACACGACATACCGTTAGCTCTGCAGGCCGTTGCTCTGCCCAAGCATTTGCGACCACACTCCAGCCGCATCACTGCCACCGATTTGCTCGCAACCACCGGTCAAGATCCCGCCTCCCAGCCTAAGTTTGATACCGATATGGGCGGCGTCCAGCGAGAGCGATGTCCGGAGGGAACACATTCTGAGAGCCGCGGTGTCATTCAAGGGGCGACTACGTTGACGGACATAGTCTTGAACAGAACGGCGGCGTTATATGCGACAAGTCGAATCCGAGGGTGATGAAGTTGACTGTTGGACTACGGATTTGACGTTCGCGACGGCGGTAGTCATACTGTCGAAGCCAAATGACAACACGCTGCTTTTGAAGGGGTCGATGCAAATCAAGGCAAGTAGTTGTTCGTGCCGGAGCCATCGTCGTTGAGTGTAGACGGCCTGTGATGGTCATCGTTAGAGTGTAGGTCAACGATCGTGGGATTGGATCTACACACCTTGAACCATGGCTTGACCGTTCAGCCAACCCAGTCTTGAGGTATCGTTACAAGCAAGAGCACGAATGTTGGAGGCGTGCGAAGCCTTGAACAGGAAGAACAACCCAAAATAAGCTTCATAGAGAGTATTGAAAGAATATTGACTAGCTTACCTCTGACGACAGTTGGTTGTACGACACCACGTCATAAACAGTGTTTGGTAGCAGCCCTCTACTTCATCGAGAGGGAAAGTCGAATCATTGAGTCCACCGGCATGTGCGGGCCTAAGAGCGTACGAAGGAATATCGGAGTTTAGCGCATTGGGCGGGTGTCGGAGGGCCATGGCAGCGCGTTCAGCGGCGTATAGGGTGCTACGCCGTTCGTAGAGGTTGCAGTCGGCGCGCTTGAGGTGTTTGTCGTCATACAGAAAGTGGCACACGCCAGGTCAATATGGACAATATGAAGAAAGATGATAACGACGCACTGTGCGGGCCTCGTAGAATGTATCGGCTGCAGGGAGCGTCAAACGGTTGAGTAATGTTGCTGTGCCAGTGCAGAGCACGGCGGGATAGGTTCTGGAAAAGAAGTTAGCATGAACAAGAAAGTAAAAGAACGACGAAGGCTACCAGCTCTAGTCGCGGTCGACAAGGCGAATCCCGTCGCTCAACGGTCCTGTCCAGAAGTTCGTAGTCGAAGATTCTTGAGGAAACAGCAGCCTACAGAAGAATGAGCGCGTTCTTGGGCAACTAAATAAAAAACCACTTACGAGTCATCGACGTCCGACGCGGCGTGTGAGATTGTTGCCAGTGAAGATGGATCGACGAAAGATTATAAGGAAAAGAGGTAGAGTGGTGAGTGGTGATGGTGGTAGTGGAGGGAAGGGAAGCAAGGAACTGATGGCAACAGACGAATTTGCGTGACTTATATACAAGTCGCGCCCTCCGGCCGCTCCGAAAAATATATCTCCCAAAAATGGAGTGAGGAGAGCTCACATGTCACAGAAGAGAGAAGTATAGCAGTGGAAAAGAGGAGAGGGAAGAAAGAAAGTGAGGAAAGAGGCAGGTTGACCCCCATGACCTCTCCCCGACCTCCGTTGCATAACTTATATTGCCCGGAAATTGTTTTCAAGCTCCGCAGAGTCTAGAGCGGAGTGTTTAGTAAGTTCAGGGTGGAGAAGAATGGGCATTTTGAAAACAGGAACTTACGTTGGAGAATAATGCAAATATACGCCACTTAGCCGGCGTTGCTACGTGCGATATTCCGCGCCCTGAGCAGGTGAGACGTCGACGAGCAGCAGACTGAGTGAGTTAACAAGGATTCAACGTCAGCTTGCTCCCAGCTTGAATGATTATTGACCAACTCACCTTGCTGTTCAAAGTGCTCAAAGTTTCTATCGTCCTTGGATGAATCCTCCAGAACCCAAACTGCTGGGAAAGTTTCAGAATGGTCCATCAGTCTGAACCCTGACTATCTGATGCGAATGGGCGGCGGTCAGGAGAAGCAATAAACGAAGTCCCCGTTGACATACAAACAGCGCAATGCATTCGGGCGCGTATCGGAGGCGCTTTGGACGCGGACCGCGCGGCTTGGCATGGCTGCCCATTGGCTGGTAGATGTGAAACCTGAGACAGATGGTGCAAAGCCGACGGAGCAGGACAGCGAGGTACGTACCTTCCAGACATCAGGCAGAAGAGAAACATTGCGCCGAAGAAGAGACTGCGGTCGTATAATGCGACGAGTGGGATTGACCCGCAAAATGGGCATCCCAGACTTTGCGAGAGAGTTATCTGTAAGCAATCACAAGTTAGCTAGAAGCACCAAGTAACCTGCAAGCAGCGCGAGACGGAGGAGAAGGTCGCCAGCAGCGCTGGCGGCCCCGTATCCGAGATGAGATAAGATTGTGGACACCCACAACACGTCATATCTGGAGATAATCCAGATCTTGACCGTTCGCAGGGTCCAGCTATCGCGCCAGAACAAGACGACGCGAAAAGTCCGAGTTGGAGCGCGTCTTCCGTTCCAAATTGTGTCGGAATACAACTTACTAATCATGTATATCACTCTCAAGGCTAAATGAGACGGATTCAGTGCGAGAGGCAGCCAGACACGTCGAAAGAAAACGAGGGTACCAGAAAGACCGTGCGGAGGTCATGGTGCAAATGAAAGTTACGTTGATGGTCGGCAAGTCCCGAAATAGAACTTGCCCATGTACCACGACCATTCCCGCCCACTTCCGAGCGTCTACGCCTCCTCCACGCTACATCCCAGTCGTCTCACTGTTTGGACAAGCTAGTACAAGATCCCGTCATACCCACCGTCCAGCGGTCTGGAAACACCGCGAACGTAACGGTAAGGGTCCGGACTTCATATTCCAGGACAAATCGAATGAACCCTGGTGACAGGTGGAAGATTGTATTCGCTTGGTATGTTTGGAAGATTTCTGTTTCCGTAACACGAGATCCTCGTGTACTGGTGAGCTCGCATCTATTCCCGACGTCCGGGGTTTACTAACATATCACTGTTTGTATCACTGTGGTATGTAGTGACTCCCTTGCTAACTTTATAGGGTCCACCTGGCCGTGCGGCTGCTAATTTTCATTTCTTCAATCTATGAAACCTCTCTCAGCAAGTCTTGATTACAGGCCTGACGAGGACGTTGACCTTTGGTTTACTCACGAAAACTCAAACTAATGAAAATTTCTATCATTGCAAGGGTAGCAAGTGCTTATATGTACTACATTTCCATAATGGCTACTGACTTTTGGGGCGCTCGGAGTACCTGCAGCGTCACCCACTTTGAATCTAGGAGGCTGCGAATCATCGACTTGCATCTCCGTGCTATTGTCTGCTAAAGGTATTACCAGCGTAGACAGCTCGCTATGCGACTTTGCCGAGCCGAAACAACCTCTCAGGACCGAACTTCTCAACAAGAACAAGTAGGTACGTACCGATCTCGGCTATATGTGGCGTAAAGTCAAATTGAACGAACCTGACGTCTAGCCTATCGTGTGGGTCGGACGGAGCTGAGTTTGTGCTACCAAGGGCTGAACGAAAGTATGGTAAGTATTCCAGCTGTGCCCAATCAAAGCAGACGCCAACTGACCTCGAGGATCCCGTCATTCCCTCAGAGGCGTCCAGTACTCGTCCAGGGAGCTTGACATCGCCGTCCTTGGAGTCACTCTGAGGTGGCGCAAGTAAGAACTCCCCGAGTACGTGCGCCGCCTATTGAATAAGCCAGGGATGAACTGAAGGTAACGTACCTGTTGTCCGGGGCTACGTGTCAATTTTTGCTCAACAAAACCTCCCAGATCCAAATCGCCATCAATTCCGCAACACCGGAGTCTGTGACAGCCTGGGAACGGAGGCCTGGGCGAGCGCGCGAGAGTCAGGGGACTCGGACTGTTGACGACGGTTCGAACGTCTAATACTCGCCCAGGGAGCTCAACGTCGCCGTCTCAGACGTTGTATTGAAGTGGCGCGAATGTGAACTCCTGAATACGGGCACTGCTTATTCAGAACCCCAGGGATGGATTGAAGGTAACGTACCTGTTGTCCGGGGCTACCCAAATTCTCTGCTAACCGAAAGTGCCCAAATCCAGATCTCAATCAATCCCACAGTCCTGGACCCTGCGGTGACTTGGAAACGGAGGCCCGGGCGAGTAGGAATAGCCGTTATGAAGAGAGGAAAGGTTGCGACGAAATGTGGCGGGCCGCGAGGGCCCGCGGACGCGTAGCTCTGAGAACGGCTTGAAGATTGCGACCTGTTCCAAAAGACGTGAGGAGTGCGCGGGTAATGTGACGAGGATACCCACAGACTTTGACGCCCTCCAAATTTGCGGAGCCGGCGCACCACCCTCCGCGACGATGCGAGCTCGAAACACAGGGGTCTTGAGGTGTTGCAGGTGTGAGATACTAGCTCTTGAGGCGCCGCAGGCGCCCGATACTCTGGAAGAAAAGGTCAGAATGAGTCCAATTGACTGAACTAAGACTGACCGAGTCGTCGGTCCACATCAATCCATGTCGCGCCGATTTCTGCGCCTCCTCCGCCTTGCTCTCTGCCTAAAGGACTGGTCGTTTTGGTCGCCACCGTCGGAGGCAGAACTGCCTGAACTAGACGAAATTGAGCCGGTCCCGTAAACTTGCGCAATGATATGACGGTAAACATACTGTTGCTGGTTGCGCCAGAGTCTCTGAACTGATGTCGAACTGCGTTAGAATCTTGTTTATGACACCTTGGTGACCGTAGCAAACAGCGGGGGGAACAAGAACTGAGCTTGAGGTTCGGCAGCGCGCTGCTTGCACGGTAAGCTTTCTATCTCCCGAACGGATGCAAATACGCACCTCTAACCCAGCGCGCTGTCCTCGTCCCGCATCCCGCTCTCCAACGCGTACCATATTGCATCGACCCTGACTGGTGTCAAACGAGGCGCAAATCGATGTCATTGCTGCGAGAGATGTCAGTCAAAAATGACCTTCAAAACACGGCAAAAAACTCACTTTTTCTCCAGAAAAAAAGGCCCTGCGGCGAGCGATCCCACGCTCCACTGTCCGGATACGTGTAGTGCTGCTGGGTTGAGTTTGGTGGCGAGGAGGAATGGGCGGAGGCGGCGAAGCCGCCGACATGTGCTTGGGAACTGCTTCTGAGCAGCGCCTGCGGCGCTGTCGCCGTTAGGCGTGAGTCGAAATGACCTCTAAAACACGGCGGAAAACTCACTTCTTCACCAGAAAGCAAGGTCCTGTGGCCAGCCGTATCCCGGGACTGCTGGTGTGTCTTGTGATGGCGAGGAGTGCTTGGAGGAGGCGGCAAAGCCGCCGAGGTATGTATCAGCTGCGCTGTCTTCACGGTGAGCTCTCTTTCCCTTGAAAAAATGCGCATACACACCTTTGCTCCAGCGCATTCTCTTGCTCTTCGACACACACAACACTGCCCGACTTTGAAGTCAGGTCCAGACTGCAACATATGAGTCTAAGGGGCTCCGAAACACAGTAGAAACCTCACACATTTCGAAGCCCTGCAGCGTACTTTGGGTTCATATGAGGATGCAGGTTCCGGTGCCGGTGGTTTGTGTCCTGGCGACTGGTCGTTGCGAGGTCAAGGCGGCGACGGCAAAGCCGCTGTGTTGAGCCGACCTGGGAGTTTCTTGTCTTGTGATGGCGGGTAAGAACTTGAAGCGCCGAAGCGGGAAGTAGGGTCGCTTGAAGTTGTTGTGCTGCATTTGTCCCACCATTCCGCACCCACAAGTGTCAAGTTTACGTTCGCATTCCTGAGACCCTGCCCACCCCGTATTTCCTGGATTTCTCCCTCCACTGAGCATCCCGTCCGAACTGAGTTGTAGTGCTAAGAATTCCGCGTAAGTTTTGTGAGATAAGAACCAGAACAAAAATAAGAACCTGGCTATCTCAGCACTGGAGTGAAGTCACTCCCGTGCCCAGAATAGCCAGGTACGTGAGCGTAATTGTGCTTTGATGTGTGGTTTGGAAGTTTGTACTGTTGCGGAAGTTTGTCGTTCTGCTCGCTGTTTGGATATGTATCTTGGAGCTTGGAGGTGCTCTGTTGAATAAGACAAATATGTAGAGAGAGAGCAAACGGAGAGAATTGACTGTGAGCTTACGTGGCATGAATTGCTGCCAAGACAACATCTAGGCCTCAGACGCGTGCACGTGAGGGCGCGCGCCACAAGCACCCTGAGGGCTTGTTGATTTTGCTGTCTCAGTCACTCGGTGTGACACTGCTCTTCCACTTACCATGACCATGCCCACATTTTCTACTACCGTCCCACACACGTCGTAAGTCTTCTGGTATGCTTCTGCGTCAGTACGATGTTCTCATTTGGTGTTGTCCAGCTCATTGGTGTCAAGCGGTGTCGAGGTCCTGGTATGTCCTCGAGTGCTTTTTTTTGTGTGCTGTAGTCTTATGAGCTCACCTAGAGCGCCGTTACAAACTCTCCACACACGCGCTCTCCTCTCCCTTGCCTCTCAGTCACGTCTCCGGCATCCCTCCGTTCCCGTCGTCACCCAGTAAGCCTACCACCTCCCATCCCCATATCCCGCATCCTACACCCAAGCATCCCAACTCTGAGGCTGGCCACCTCTGAGCTGTGATGTGTGGGTGTGGTATGCGTCACTAACTAGGTTTGGTATAGGGTCCGCGACGATCATTGTGCCCCATCAATCAATCCGGTAACTTCTCTTTTGGTTCCGGCGTCTTACTGACTGTTTGCTGTAGGCTGAATCCAGGTTCGTGCCGACCTCGCGCGCCGAATGCGAGTAGGAAGTAAGTCGGTGAGTGTCCCGTCCCGTTGTCTGCGCGCGATCGTAAGCAGAGAAGAATTACGGCGAACAGGTACGTGTCCCAGTCTTCTATCTCGCATCCAACGTGTTCAAGTGTGGTGTCAGTTAAGTCCTCGCCTTCGATGCGCGGTTTGTACTGACATCGACTGCTATCAGTATCTCCAAACAGGCCCGTACCTGAATTGCGTGCCGAAAATGCAAGCAGTAAGTCCTCGTATGTCCTTCAATCGCGCTGTCACTTACGTCTTTGATTCAGAGAGCGTCAATCGCGCTGTCACTTACGTCTTTGATTCAGAGAGCGTCAATCGCGCTGTCACTTACGTCTTGGATTCAGAGAGCGTGTTGTGTGGAACGGCGATTGGGGATAGAATGAAGAAAGGTAAGCGACAAGGAACACACATTTGCCGGACCGAACTAACACGCGATTTTCAGGCCATGGCATTCTTCGCTCGGTAAGTCTATCCGTTCGTTGCCTTGGCATCCAGATCTGACACATTGTTCGCAGTTTTAACGGGAATTCAATGTATTATGACTGTAAGTACAAGTCCCGCCTCTACAGAAGCAAGCTAACGGAAATGCACTTACAGAGTAGTAATAATTGCGCCATTTGTATCTTACAGTAAGTCTTTGCCCTCGGTATGTTGGCAGCTCTAACT